>NC_059593.1:26918552-26936052 GCF_020424385.1 Procambarus clarkii | reverse complement strand
GAGATTCACGTGAAGTGGATTTTAAGAAAATATTTACCCATTCTAAGTGTTTTTAAGACTAAATTTAGCTTTTCTGTGTTTATTTACACAAAATTTAGCTTTTCTGTGTTTATTTACACAAAATTTAGCTTTTCTGTGTTTATTTACACAAAATTTAGCTTTTCTGTGTTTATTTTTTAGCACAAAATTTAGCTTTTTTGTGTGTTAAGACGATGTTTAGCTATTCTGTATTTTCTTATATAAATTATTTATCCATTATATGGTTTTTAGACTATTGTAAGACATTCTGTATTTTCTGGACATTGTAGTTATTTTATATTTGTGTATTTAATACGTAGGTATAACTTTTCTTGTATAGACGCATCTTTAATGATATATAAGAGTATTTTCTGATTTATTCCTGAAAAAAAGTGTTTTTCGAGTTTGATTTCTACTTGAAGAATATATACGCTTATATTGTCTATGCATCAGCACTTCAGCAGTGTCTTGTTTTAAGGAATTTAAGTGTATTGTAAGGTATCGTCTGGCGTGTTATTGTGTAGTTTACGGAACGATTTAGCGTTCTCTGGTATCAGCGTAAATGGAACGATATCAAAGTGGCTTGTTCCCTTCAGCAGTGTCTTGTTCCCTTCAGCAGTGTCTTGTTCCCTTCAGCAGTGTCTTGTTCCCTTCAGCAGTGTCTTGTTCCCTTCAGCAGTGTCTTGTTCCCTTCAGCAGTGTCTTGTTCCCTTCAGCAGTGTCTTGTTCCCCTCAGCAGTGTCTTGTTCCCCTCAGCAGTGTCTTGTTCCCTTCAGCAGTGTCTTGTTCCCCTCAGCAGTGTCTTGTTCCCTTCAGCAGTGTCTTGTTCCCCTCAGCAGTGTCTTGTTCCCCTCAGCAGTGTCTTGTTCCCCTCAGCAGTGTCTTGTTCCCCTCAGCAGTGTCTTGTTCCCCTCAGCAATGTTCTTCTCTCACACTTCTAGCTTCTAGGTGCCAGGAACAGTGGTACTTACCTATTAGTGTCTACCAGGAAATGAGGTTTAAATCTATATGCCCCGTCTACTAGCCTTGTACCTGTTGCTTTTCAATTGATTTATTCTGACATTCAAATGCTTTATTGAATCGGTCCTTAAAGCTGTGGATGGAGGTGGCTTCCACAACTTCTTCTCTTAGAGTATTCCACTTGTTGACTACCTGTACAGGGACGTATTTGACGTATTTCCTTACGTCACTCTGGCTCACTTGCGTTTCCAGCTTCCACCTATGTCCTCTTGTCCTACTTTCTCTCAATCTGAATAGGTTATGATTCTTATTCACCTTATCTGTTCCACTTAGTATCTTGTATGTTGTGATCATATCACCTCTGTTCCTTCTATTCTCCAGGGTTGTGGGATTTAGTTCCATTAGCCTATGTTTGTAGCTTAACCCTCTTAGCTCTGGCACTAATCTTGTTGCAAAACTTTTCAATTTTGGCTTTATGCTTGGCAAGGTGGGGGATTCTATGTCGGTGATGCATATTCCAGAATTGGTCTAACAAATGTTGTGCAGATTGTCTTAAAGGAGTCCTGATTTCGGTTTGTACATGTTCTTATATTTGTCAGCGTCTCATATGCTGCCGATGTTATCTTGTTTATGTGCGCCTCCGGGTAGGGTGTCTGAATTATATCCACTTCCAGATTCTTCTCTCTTTCTGATTCTTGTAGCTGCTTTTCCCGTATGGTGTAGATGCCGTCTGGTCTTCTCTTTCCCTTTCCAATGCGCATTACCTTACACTTGTTGGTATTGAATTCCAGCAACCTATGTTTGACGATTCCTGGAGTTTATCAGGGTCTTGTAACTTCCTAGAGTCCTCATCTGTTTTCACGTTTCTCATCAGCAAACATTGACATGTTTGAGCTCACTCCTTCGGGCAGGACGTTCACATAAATTAGGAAAATCAATGGTCCCAAGACAGAGCCTTGTGGGACCCCACTTGTTATATTCCTCCAGTTTGATACCTCCTGTCTGACTGTGACTCTTTGTTTTCTGTCCTTCAGGTACTCCTTTACGCAGTTCAGTGTTTTTCCCAGTTATCCCAGGCTGGTTCTTCGTCTTGTACAATTCTTTGATGGGGAACAGTGTCAAATGCTATTTGACAGTCTAGACAAATACAGTCTACTCAGCCTTCCTTTTTGCTGTCTTATTTTAGTAACCTTGTCATAAAATTCAATCAGGTTTGTCAGGCACGACAAACCTGGTTAAGTTCATCCATTTCTAAACCCATGCTGATTATTTGACAGAGTCAATCCTCTTAAGAAGCTCCACCATTCTCGACCTGATTACTTTCTCTAGAACTTTGCAAGGAATACTTGTCAATGACACTGTTCACTGCCTCCTTTCTATCCCCTTTTTTGAACATTGGGACTATTGGGACTCCTTTTCCAGACATCTGGGAGACTTCCTATCTCAAGCGTCTTACAAAAGCTTTAGATAACGGTACTTCTGCCGTTATCTAAATGTCAGTACTTCTGCAGCCTCCCTCAGCAGTAATGGTGAGATTAAGGAGTATCTGAAGTACAGAAAACAAAGAGTCACAGTCAGACAGGAGGTATCAAGCTGGAGGAATATAACAAGTGGGGTCCCTCAATTCCCCCAGGATTTTTTTCACCTCTTCTACAATGACTACAATGCCATCCACTATTTCCACTGACTGTCGGAAAATCCGACACCATAATAATATCATACAGATAATAGCTGTATTACCAACAAGTTACCCATAGAAAACGTAACTTGTAGTGGAATTACCGTCTATAGAAAACGGGATATCATCACCACATACTATTATAATTCACCAGCTATTTTGCTGGGAATTATTCTTAAATACATTAGTCTTTGGACTTTACCATTATAAAACATCTTATATAAATTAACTTAATTATCAATATTAAAGTAGAGTAAATGTGACCCTTCTATCACTTTCTGAAATCTGGACAAAGTAGGCCAGGCGAGAGTGAGGAGGAGGGCAGCCATTGTTATGAGACCAGAGGCTCACACGGGAGCAAATTCGGCTCCTGTTAAATTTACTTGGACGTAGTGTTATGGAACCCAAAGGTGTACCATTGTCAACACGCTGTCTACAAATACAAGTTAAGTGTCTATCCGAAACCCGTTTATCATTCATTTATGGCCATTAATGTCAGGATATAGGGTTAGCCGGTTAGAACGCGAAATCGCCTCATACTAAAGGTAATTAAGCCAGGTCTTTAATGTTCCATGTACTGTATAGTGTTTTCTCTGATATAGCTTGTCATATATAGGATTCTGGCTTCACAGCTAGCGCACTTTTGACAGGTCAAGACGAGGATGCAAGATTATGTGCACCAGTTACTGGGTGATAGAAGCTACCTCAAAGAGGATAATTTGGTGTCTACACTCTAGTTATACCTGGTGGACTAACCTGCTGTACTATAAGATAAGGAACCTCTTTAATGTATGTAGTTATTTCTGTAGTTTGATTGGCTGCATATATATTAATTTAATAACCCCCCCTAATGTGTAGAGGATCGATTTGTGAGATTAAGAGATTATTGCAGAAATACAGTCCACTTATCATTATACAAATTGCTATCGAAGTATATAAATTAACGTAAATATAAATTCATATAAATTAAATAAATATAAATCTCACAGGTCGGTTACCACATTATTGGACCTTCAGAACCGGATTATTTGGTCATCTTCGTACCGGATGACGGATTATTTGATCCTTTGAACCCACATTTGGTCATCTTAGTACCGGATGAACCAGTTAACCAGTGGATTCATTAAATATACTAGTGCAGTGTTATTTAAACAAAGCCAGCAGTCAAGACGGCAGCGTAGCCTCGAGGGAGCTCAGGAGCCTCCCTCAGCCCAGTTCAGCTTCGTCAGCGGTTTCATGCACACCCACAGATATTTGGTGGCGTGTTATTTCGTGAAATGACAGCGCTAATATAGAATCCAGCCAAATTAGTGACTGTGTCTTCGCGAGATTGTTCACGGATTTCGTGGTGTTACATTTCGCGAGAGATTATCTACGAATTTTGTGGACTTTATTTCGCGAGGTCACTAATAATATTTAATACTTCTAGATAATATTAGAAGTTTCATAGAGGCTAATTAAGAGGCTATTATCAATAATTGTGTATATTATTTCTCCAAATAGAGAATTATTTAATACATACTGCACTAGTGTTCACAGTATAATATTTACTAATTGCCAACCCACAACAGGGTAGGATATTAACCATTGACTAGTTGAACTATTATCGTTCATCCTAGTCCCATTATTACTATAGTCAGTTGTACTATATTCAACAACCTAACACCATTAATGAATGGTGCTGACTCTATTTTGGGTGTAATTTTTATCAACTCGAGTTGAGTTGTGTATATAATAATTTACTTATGATCATTACACCTTTGAGTGATTAATTAGTGTCTCTACCATCCTAGGGTGATATAGAAGAGCTAACCTAAAGGTACTTCCAGTGACACTGGTTTATCACTCAAATCATTAGTGTGGATGATTGTATATATATAATGTGTATTAATTTTAAGTGCTAACCTCTAGTAGAGGTAGGATTATTGCCTAGTGAGTGCAGAATTTACCCTAGGCTACCATCAGAGCTTGTTCAGTATTATGAGCAGCCCAAGTACAAGCCCCACAAGGCTTCACCAACGAGCCAGTATGGATAATGCAGGGAGAATGAAAAGAACCCTTGCAGGTCTTAAAGGCCACTTAACAAGACAGATCAAGAAATGTGAAGATTTGTCACAACAATCTCAAGTTGATTATGCTGACCTGGAAAGCTATTATCAAGCAGCTGCAGGTAAATTTGAGCAAATCAAATGTCAAATAGCAACATATGTGGCTGAACTTGCCAACACTAATTTATCAGAAACAGAAATAGACGACATTATGGTTGATCTTGCGAATTATGAAGATCACACTCAGGCCACGTTACAGCCTTATGTCAAATTAATTGCCCAGAACAAGGCAACAGCAACAACAACAACAGTTGCATCTAATACGAGTCAAGCAGAAGCTCGACTCCCTCCAATTAATTTACCCACTTTCTCAGGAAAAGATGAGGAAGATTGGGACGAATTTTGGAACAAATTCGTTGACCTTGTAGACTCAAAACAATCTTTACCAAAGAGTAGTAAATTCTCTTATTTGCAAGGCCAATTATCAGGTGAGGCTAAAACAGTAGTATCCCATCTGAGATTAACTAATGACGGCTATGATCTGGCAGTAAAACTCCTCAAGGATAATTATGCTGATCCAGAAGTAAGAACATCACATTTAGTTCATGAGCTGTTGCATTTACCCCCACCGGAGGCTTCAGCTGATTCACTCCAAGTCTTCAAGCTGGAGATAGAATCATTGATCAATGCCCTCAGCCTGACAGCAGATACAAACGGGGCTGAGTGGGTCTTGAAAATAATTGTCCAGGAGAAAATACCTAGGGACATATTGAGACAAATGAGTGCTCATTACAATAAAAGTATCTTATCCATGAATGAAATATCTGAAGGTTTAAAGTCAGTAGTTCATCAATTACGAACACATGACAAATTAAAACCACCAAGTAAACCCTCAGAAACCAATAATAGTAAACCACAGAGTACCAAAGGTACTCCAAATCAATCTAGACAATATAATTCAACACCAAAGTGGAACAGTGGCAGTGTGGGCGTATATGCAGTGGGACCCTCCAAGCCTATAGTTACTGTGTCACCCAAGAACATGACACCAAAGGGTACAGGAAGCTATGGAACATGTTTGTTCTGCAATGAGAAACATTCAATGTACCACTGCTCTAATTTTCCTGATAGTGACGCCCGTGTTGAGCGACTCAAAGATTTGCAACATTGCACGAGGTGCCTCAGGAAACATAACATCAAGGACTGTGATACCCAATTACACACCTGTAATAGGTGTAACAAAGGTCGACACCATGCAGCATTGTGCAGAGACACCAAAACAACGTCTCCAAACCCCAAGGTGGAAGATAGCATTCCCACCACAGTACAGTACTGCAAGGTGCAACAAACAAAGAGTGTCCAATCGGCAAAGTCTAAAGGTAATACGACTTTGCCTACTGCCCAAATTACCATCCTGAATAAGAGGGCCAAGGTCCATACCCGTGGGTTGTTTGACCAAGGATCCCAAAGAACATACATCACTAAAAGGTTGGCAGATGAATTACAATTAAGGCCTGTAGCCCAGATGTCATTCAACATCTCAGGGTTTGTAACAGATGCAGGACCTCAAGTCTACCAGGTGGTACAACCATCAGTACGCTTAGGCAGGTACGTCTGTCGAGTACAAGCCATTGTGGTGGACAAAATACCAGTAGACCTACAAGTTCAAGGTCTGCGAGCAACAGCCAAATTCCTGAGAAATAGAGGAATAAAATTGGCAGATAATATTAAGTCTGATCACCTCAACGACTTCGGTCTCCTTGTTGGGACAGACTATTGTCATCGATTCATCGGTAGCCCTACTAAATATCAGGGTATAACCATGTTAAACTCTGCAGGAGGTAAATTACTCTCAGGCCCAGTATCAAGCCTGAGGAGACCTATGCCTGCAGATAAACAATACCAATAGAAATCTAAATTTGTCAGCTGATTATATTTCTCCAGTAGCATTATACTAAGGAGATTACAGCTGACTATACCAACAGAAGTTGATGTTAGTATCATCATTTAAAGCTGAAGATGAGTTCATGAGGCTTCAGTGGCAAATCAGTGAACAGTAGCCTAAAACAGCTACAAGTCACTGCGACCAATGTCACTGAACCCACTGCAGTCTCAGAACCATACTTTACTTTAATGATGAGCTATTCAATCTTCTGAATCAATTAACTAAATTAAACCCCAATAAATCTGATGACTGATTTGATACATTTATTATTTAATCAAGATGTATTCCATGGGCCTCAGTGTTTATATATCAGTGACCAGTTACCTGAAGAAACTTCAAGTTATATCTAATGTCACTGATCTCACTGCAGTCCCTGAATCATACTTGACTGTAGTACTTGATCACATCCAGTCTTCTGGGTTAAATAATATGTAATTAGGCTTGAATATTAGCCTTTCAAGAGTTGACAGGGAAATGAAATCGCATTAGACTTCTAACCCCTGCAACTCTAGTACGGGACATCCGTCCTGTACGAACAGACGCACAAATGTGTGATTACTAACTACTAACATCAAATTAATCTAATAATTCGAAGGAGGAGTATCGGTGTTCGTCTGTTCTAAATAGGACTTCGACCCGTGAGCAGCCCCCTGGGGAATTATGTCGGAAAATCCGACACCATAATAATATCATACAGATAATAGCTGTATTACCAACAAGTTACCCATAGAAAACGTAACTTGTAGTGGAATTACCGTCTATAGAAAACGGGATATCATCACCACATACTATTATAATTCACCAGCTATTTTGCTGGGAATTATTCTTAAATACATTAGTCTTTGGACTTTACCATTATAAAACATCTTATATAAATTAACTTAATTATCAATATTAAAGTAGAGTAAATGTGACCCTTCTATCACTTTCTGAAATCTGGACAAAGTAGGCCAGGCGAGAGTGAGGAGGAGGGCAGCCATTGTTATGAGACCAGAGGCTCACACGGGAGCAAATTCGGCTCCTGTTAAATTTACTTGGACGTAGTGTTATGGAACCCAAAGGTGTACCATTGTCAACACGCTGTCTACAAATACAAGTTAAGTGTCTATCCGAAACCCGTTTATCATTCATTTATGGCCATTAATGTCAGGATATAGGGTTAGCCGGTTAGAACGCGAAATCGCCTCATACTAAAGGTAATTAAGCCAGGTCTTTAATGTTCCATGTACTGTATAGTGTTTTCTCTGATATAGCTTGTCATATATAGGATTCTGGCTTCACAGCTAGCGCACTTTTGACAGGTCAAGACGAGGATGCAAGATTATGTGCACCAGTTACTGGGTGATAGAAGCTACCTCAAAGAGGATAATTTGGTGTCTACACTCTAGTTATACCTGGTGGACTAACCTGCTGTACTATAAGATAAGGAACCTCTTTAATGTATGTAGTTATTTCTGTAGTTTGATTGGCTGCATATATATTAATTTAATAACCCCCCCTAATGTGTAGAGGATCGATTTGTGAGATTAAGAGATTATTGCAGAAATACAGTCCACTTATCATTATACAAATTGCTATCGAAGTATATAAATTAACGTAAATATAAATTCATATAAATTAAATAAATATAAATCTCACAGGTCGGTTCCCACACTGACCTTTCATCTTGTAGCCTTGGTCTCCACGCTGGTTCTAATGTAAATACCTATTGAAATCTTTTATTGAGTTTCTCGCATACCTCCTTATCGTTCTCTGTGAGAGCTCCCCGTTGTTTCCTCAGTCTGAGTACATAGTCTCGCACTCTAATTTTTCTCCTTTTTTCGCAATAGAACAGCTTTAGTTGTTTCTTATCTTTTGCAGCAATGTCATTTTTCAAGTTGCATTTGAACTTCTGTCCTAATTTGGGTGTTCATTCCTTGTTCTTTCTCATTTTCTTTTCACCCGCCTCCTTCTGTTCCGTTGCATCGGTACATTTCCCAGCAATGAATTCCATCATCTAGTTGGTTGTCTTCTCTTCCATTTCCCTTTCTGATTGGATTTCCCGCAGAAAGTCCCTCATCCTGTTGAAGTCCTCGCGTCTGTAATCTCTCTTCTTCACTGGGTTTCTTTGTGTAACCAATTCCTTTAGCTTCATTATGTATTCAAACATGACTCTGCAGTGGTCGCTATTGCTCATAGAAGGATCTGATTCTCTATTTTTTCAACATCTGCCTTATGTTGGGAAAACACCAAGTCTAGTGTTGCTGATAGATCGTCTCCTTTTACTCTTGTTGGTTCTGTGACATATTGCGTTAAGAAGTGTTTGTCCGTCATGTCTACCAGTTTTGCTCTAACTGTTTCATCACCCACTGTGGGGGATCCTTATTTATCCAGTCTATTTTTCTGTGGTTGAAGTCCCTCAATATTAGGACTTTAGCACGTGTCCCCCTTCCTACTGTGGCTCCTTTTTATATCACCTGTAGGCAGTTCCCATTGCATCTGTCGTATTCTTCCCTAGACGTTGATTTCTTTGTTGGGGGATAATATATAATTGTGATCACTATCTTCATGATTCCCACTGTTTCTATTCGTAATATATACTTTTGTATAAATTCTTCAAAGCTGTAGTGTAGCAGTAACAACAGAGCTACACAATCTCCCCCTCTGGGCACCCTATCTTTCCCTATTACTTGATACCCTCTTGTGAAGGGTTGTCATCACTATAACGTTTGTCGTTTAGTTTCATTATCGAGATCATGTGCGGCTGTATTTCTGCCACTCGTTCCTCCATCTCTATTCCTTTATTAGCAATTCCATTTTCATTTGTGTACATTACTTTTATACTATGCGTGCCAATTTGGCTGTTTTTGTTTTCCCCCGTGGAGTATTTGTTTATGTGGCTGCATTTCCATATCTGATAAGGGGACGGGGGTATGGTGAACCAGTCACTCTCGGCTATTCGTTTGTGTAGATTCCTTGTTTGGCTGGGCAGCCCTGCCATCTTCCTACATTCTATTTCATTGGTAAGCTGTCCTGCCCCACTATGTTCCTGTGTTCTAATTTCTGTTGCCAGAGTTACTTCGTGCTGTGTGTCATTTGTACTATTTTCTGGTCTTGCATTTCTCATTTTTTTGTCTGGTTCTCCTTGGTGCCTCCCTCCTTCCTTAGACAAATTCTGTCTAATAAACACTGCTTGGTACTTTTCCTTATTTCTTAAAGACCTCATCTCTGCCATTATATACTAATATATTGGGTTATATACATTATATTAGGTTGCTGTCCATCAAAATAACTTTCACTGGTCGATTTCCTCCCCTCCGAAACTTGCCTAGTCTGCAGAAATGCTCAATTTTCCTTGTTTCATCTCCGACCTGAATTGTGTGTAGAATTTGTTATTTAATTTTTGTTCTGTCTATTTGTTCTCTCTTTATTTGCCATGTATCCCCCTCAGGCTCTTGGAGTTTGCCTATTATTGCTGATCTCTTCCTCTCCAGCTTCTGCCTGGTACATTTCTTGACGTGGGTAGTGTTTACAGCCTTCAGCACTGTTTTGGTAATTATCTTACCCCCAAATCTCGGTTATATTCTGTTTGTTTAATTCTTTCCTCTGTTAACTCTGTTGCCTTCCCTTCCTCTTCCACCGTTTCTACTCTGCTCTGTAATCTATTCACACGTGCCGTTAATGCAATTAATTTCCTTCACTTCGTCTACTTGGTTCAAGGTTACAATGCGGAGTTCGTCACTCCTGTCAAGTTTTACCTTTAGGCCTTCAATTATATTGTATGTCTTCCATCTCTTGTAATTCTTGAAGCTGTCTTCCCAGAGACGCTGCCTCTTCTTTACGTGCCTCTATTTCTTCTCCCCTTTTCCTTCTCTCCTCTTCCATCTCTTCCTGCATTTCCTCTCTCTACTTCATCCAAACTTTCCCAACGTTTTACTGTACTAATGGCCTTCCCTCGCTCCCCATTCCTGCATTCCTCTCATGCCGTAGATCTCTTCCATATGGTCAGGTTAACATCCTTTGGCTGCTCTGTTTCCATCCTCTTCATTCCTCTTAGTTGTCCCTCGGATACTCCAGCAGCACAGCAGGTACACCAGCTGGGTATGGCTGGCGCTAATTGGATAACGACTCCCACGACACTGCCAGTCGTTGTGGTCGTGCTTGGTGAGTGCTGGTGTAGGGGGCAGGTGGTGTAGGGGGGCAGGTGGTGTAGGGGGGCAGGTGGTGTAGGGGGGCCGGTGGTGTAGGGGGGCAGGTGGTGATGTCGTCTTCTTGCCCTCCTGGTGAGGGCGCCACCAGTGGTCACCCTGTCCAACTAGTCACTTCACAATGCAGTATGACACCTTCGGTCAAGTACACTATTTCTGCTTTGTGTCTTTTAACTTTGTTATGGTATCTGTCAGTTGACCAGATATTCGTCCCCTCGTATACAGTTTATCAATGTGATATTGCCTGTTTAACCCTACCAAATTTATAGGAAACTCTGGAGCTCCCTCAACCCTCTCTCCTAAGTGTGTGTGTGCGTTAGTATCTTGTCTCCTGTTCCACCAACCTTCAGTCTTTGTCCCCTTTGCACTTCCTCTCCCTTTGCCTCCTTCCCACCCCGCCGTCCTCCCACGCCATGTGTCCGGCCTCCATTCCTTCTCACACACGGCAAAATCTTGCCACACGTGTGGCAGTTCAATTTTCATCATGACTTCAGCGAATGTAGATTGAGGAGATAGAATTCACCCATATTTATTTACTCTTGCTTTCAATGTCTGTCTCCGAGTGTGTTCGTCATTGTGTGTGTGTGTCTCTGTCTCTCTCTGTCTCGGAGATGATGATGAGAGATAATTTCGTGAGGGTGAGTGCGAGAGCGCGGACTCGTTATCACCAACTAAAGCACTCCAATCTCTCCAGATAGTTTCTCTTATATTGGATTTGTTTTTAAGCCCATTGAATGCTATTGTGTGATCTGAACTTCAGCTCTTGGGTCCCGCCTATCTACATTTAAAATCTGTGTATGGGAGCTGCTCTCATCACATTACTCCCTTAGTTCGTTTCCGCCCTTATTTTCTATCTTATAATGACCCTTGTGGCTTGTTTGGTATATTTGATTTTAATCTGCGTCCCTTCACTCTTGTCGCTTTCATGTCGCAAAGCCTGTGCTTGTGTACTCTTCCACTTTCCCTGAGTACTTTGTATGCTATGACTATGTCTCTCTTGTTTGTTTTTTCGGTGGTAAGAAGCTTAGCTCCTTTAGTTTTTCGTCACTCGTGTCTCTCAGTGGTGGAACTGGTTTCATACCCGTGAAGTTTCTCTTGAGTTCGTTTTCTGGTTTCAAAATATGGATTTGGCATGGGGCCGGGGGGAGGGGGGAGGGGCAGGAATGGTGCCCCAACCATTTGGACGGTCGGGGATTGAACTCTGACCTGCATGAAGGGAGCCAGTCGCTCTACCGTCCACCCCAAGTGGTTGGGCACCATTGCTTTTCAACGTCCCATCCCAAATCTCTATCCTGGTGCCTTCTCTAGAAAACCTATTCTCATATCATACCTTGAGGTTATCTTGAGGTGATTTTGGGGCTCAGCGACCCCGTGGCCCGGTCGTCGACCAGGCCTCCTGGTTGCTGGACAGGTCAACCAGGCTGTTGGACGCGGCTGCTCGCAGCCTGAAGTATGAGTCACAGCCTGGTTGATCAGGTATCCTTTGGAGGTGTTTGTTAAGTTCTCTCTTGAACTCTATGAGACTTGGATTGAACAATCATGAATGAACTTCTCTTCTACAATCCCCTCGTTTAGTTGCAGGCGATGAGTCACAATAACGTGGCTGAAGTATGTTGACCAGACCACACACTAGAAGTTGAAGGGACGACGACTTGTTCGACTTGAGAATGGTCCAGGACGGACCGAAACGTCGTCGTCCCTTCAACTTCTAGTGTGTGGTCTGGTCAACCCCCGTTTAGTTCATTCAACTTCTCTATTACTCTCACCATAACAAAGCATGGCCCAGGGCTCATCCTAGTCTCCAGCATCCATCCGTGTCCTCTTCTGTTGGAAGTCATTGTGAACATCTCTCTTTCCACTCTTCTCAATTTCCCTACGTATTCATGTCTCTTTTTGCAAGTCTTCTCTCCCTCTTTTCATCCCTAGCCACGTTGGGTGCAGTTCATTCAGTCTCTCTTTATACCCCTATCCCTCGTAATTCCTAGACGAGTCGGGCTGGAGAGCTCTGGATAGAGCTTTGGCCTCACACACACACACACGTGGGTCCGCGGTTCGAGTCTTCTAGCACCCTGGTTAATGGAATGTTTATTTCCACGGAAGTGTGGATGACAATTGATATTTATCTGGACTCTTTATGTGCTTTTTGGAATGAGAGCTCTAGGACGAGGCAGCATACTCTGGGGCTGGTCTCACGTACGTGGTGTACAGTGATATCTACAAGTCTGTATATTAAGGTTCCTGAATGATGTTCTGACTTCTGCCGTCAGCATGCAAAAGAAAGAAATGCACCAGCAGAGGAAAAAATGCACCAACATAGGAAGAAACGCATCAGTAGAGAGAATAAAGAAGAAAAGTCCCGCCGGAGACACGTAAATTAAAAACAAATACATATTGAAGCAAATGGCAGAAACGGGAAACACGGCAAAAAGTGACGAAGCCCAAAAATGAGAATTGGGATGGAATGTGAGAATGCCGGAGGGAGGAGCAGCTGGTGGTCGCGGACAGTGACGGACGGCAGGGCCTCCGTCACCCATGGTTACACCAGAACGGGGAGACGGAGAGATGGAGACAGACAGAAGGAGAGGGAGAGGTAGACAGGAATAATGGGATCAGGGAGAGAGAGAGAGAGAGGGGTGATATAGAGAGAATGAGAGATGAAGAGAGATTTAAGGTAACAAGGAGAGCACCATCACACACACACACACATGTGCTGCAGAATTGGTCCGAGAGGTGGCTACTAGAATTCAACACCAAGTGTAAGTTGACGGAAATGGGGAAAAATGGCAGGAAGCCGACTGGACGATACACAATGAAGGAAAACTAGTTTCCGGTAACGACTAGAGAGATAAATGTAGGCGTGGATACACCTCCAGACCTAACTCCAGTGGCACATGTTAATAGGATAACATCAGCAACACACGCTACAATGTGCGAAAAACTCGGGAATCATTACATTAGACACACACACACACACACACACACACACACACACACACACACACACACACACACACACACACACACACACACACACACGCAATCGCACACACACACACACACACAACACACACACACACACACACACACACACACACACCACACACACACACACACACACACACACACACACACACACACACACACACGCAATCGCACACGCACAGCTAGAGAGAATTTACTTCCTTATATCAAAGCATCAACACGGGTTCTGAAAAAGATGCCTTAAAAGATTGTTCTTCGACAGTTATTTAGAAATCAGAGAGGAAACGTGTGTGTGTGTGTGTGTACCCACCTATTTGTGCCTGCAGGATCGAGCATTAGCTCTCGGACCCCGCGTTTCTAGCCTCCGGTTGTTGAAAGCAGTGACTCCTGTCCTATTTCCGTATCCTATGTACTTTGGAAATTATAAATAGAGTTTCCTTGCACAACCTGCTCCTTTAGCTCATTCCACTTTCCCACTACTTTTACGCTAAATGAAAACTTTCTAACATCTTTATGACTCGTCTGAATCTCAGGCTTCAATCCGTGTCCTCTTGTTCTAGTGGTATTAATTGTAAACATTTCTCTTTTTTTTCCATTATGTCAACCCTCCTAAGTATTTTATACGTCTCTACCATGTTTCCCCTCTCTTTTTTCTAGCGTCGTCAGGTTCAGTTCCTTTAGTCGTTCTTCATACCTTATTCCTCGCCACTCTGGAACAAGCCTTGTCGCAAAATTCTGAATCTTTTTCCAATTTCTTCAGGTGGGAACTCCACGGTGAGGCTGCATACTCTAAGACTGGTCTCACGTAGCCAGCGTTTAAGCGCTGTAAATGCCTCTTTACTTTGGTTCCAGAATGTTGTTCTAACTTTTGCTAGCGTAGATAACGCTACTGACGTTATCCTATTAATATGTGCCTCTAATAGTTAAGATATTACGTCAAATAATAGTTAAGATATTACGTCAAATAATAGTTAAGATATTACGTCAAATAATAGTTAAGATATTACGTCAAATAATAGTTAAGATATTACGTCAAATAATAGTTTAAGATATTACGTCCACTCCCAGGTCTCTTTCTCGAGTCGTTACAGGTAGGTAGTTCCTCTTCGTTACGTACTGACCCTTTTGGTCTCCTGTCATCTGATCCTAATGGGAGGCCAGACCGGGAAGAGGTGAAAAGAAGGGAAAGAGAAGGGAGGTAAGGAAGGGAGAGGGCTGTGAGGGTGAGGGGAAGGGAAGAGAGGGAAAGGGAGGGTAAGAATAAGGCGTTGAGGGAAGGGGAGGGAGGGAGACAGATGCGATAGTGTTGTCAAATATTGTTTTAAGTAGCCAATTACTTAGTTACAGAGATCAAAATATAATGGTATTTGCCAGGCGACGTGTCACGTGATGGCTGTTAGAGATAGTGACCCGTGACACATGGACCGGTGACCGGTGACACATGGACTGGTGACCGGTGACACATGGACCGGTGAAACATGGACCGGTGACACAGTGACCAGTGACACATGGACCGATGACATAATGACCGGTGACACATGGACCGATGACATAATGACCGGTGACACACGGACCGGTGACACATGGACCGGTGACACATCCCGGCATGTGTCTAACAAATATTCTGGTATACGTAAAGAATATACTCTAGTGTACGTAGCGGAATACTCAAGGTACACTTTGCTGGATATTCAGGACACGGCAGATCCACCAGAAAAAAAACAAGGCCCATCCAATCTCTTTTTACGACCAGCGGGACTTGAGGGGACTTAAAAAACCGCTTAGTTATCAGCCAGAACCGTGACCAAACAAGCGGAGGGGAACAAGACTTTTAAGTCCAGTTATAGTGTTAGGACTCCCTCCTTCTTCCCTCCCTCCCCTCCTTCCCTCCCTGCTAGTACCCTCCCCTTTCTCCCTTCCCTTGCCCCTTCCCTCCCTTGCCCCTTCCCTTCTCTCACTTTCCCCTCCGTGTTTTGTCTGTCATTTTTAGACTACTTTCTTGTTTCCTGCTTTATCCGTTCTCTCCTTCCCTGTCTCCCCTCTCTTCCCCTCTCTTCTCCTTTCCTCCTCTCCCCTCTGTTCCCTTCTCTTCCTCTCTCTCTTCCTCTCTCCTCCTCTCCTTCAGCCCTCAGTTAAAAATAGTTGGCCAACTAATTAGCCATTCTCTCTCTTAAGAAATCAGAGAGAGAGAGAGAAGGGGGGGGAGGGGGAGAGGGAGGGAGGGAGAACAGAAGGAGAAGATGATGGGGGTGATAATAAAGCGAGCGAGGGCAAGAGGGTGCTATAACAGTCTCCCACTACCTGAACAGTATAGGATGGGCAGGGAGGGAGGGGGAGGGCTTGGAGGGAAGGGGGTGGGAGGGGGAGGGCTTGGAGGGAAGATGGGTTGAACGGTACCAGCGGTTGTGTACCAATGGACGGTTTAAGTTGTCGTGTTGGTCCAAGTGGTGGTGGTGGTGGGAAGGGGGGCGGTGGAAGGGGGGGTGGTTAAAGGGATGGGTGATAGGATAGTTGAGGGGGTGATAGAGAATTATTTTTGTATTATTATTATTATTAACACATTTAGTGCAGCTTCACTTTAGTGCAGATTTAGACACATATCTTCATTAGTGCAGCTGCACCAGACTATATGAAGGGGAGCACAGTGTGTCAAAAGCTAGCTACGTGGTGCTAAAAAATCTCCATCACATTGGATGGTTAGTCATACAGAGGCACGTGATCAGTAGTTTGCACTGGCAGACTCTGGGTGCATTATGAGGATATCATAAACATAAGAGTGAATAAGGCAGCAGTGTTATACTGAAAGTTCCCATCTCGCAGGATGGTTAGTCATACAGGGCCATATGTTCAGTAACTTGCACTGGCAAATTTTGGGTGTAATATGAGGATATCCTCAAGAACGCGAGAGTGAATAAAGTAATTGCAAAACTCCAGGTACCTCATGTCAATGGGTCTGAATGGCCTGATAACTGGGCAGACGGTGATGTAGTGTGGGAGATAATGGTCCAGTTCCTGTTCACAGCGTACCTGGAGTGCTCAGGATTGGGAGATCCGTCACCTGCAGCCACCTGCCACAGGTAACGGTAACCCAACCTGATCCTGGCAACCACTGTGTCGCACAGTCTGGTGGACATTTTGTGCTGCCCATAAATATAGGTTTCAGATCTGAACAAATCATAGTTTTTAATACTGGTGTTTTCAGGTCGTTGGGAGTCAGTAAGTTATTTCCTATCAGATCTGATTGTTTGGACCAATATAGTTTTGACAGCAGAGATGGGGATACTTAGATCTAATTCAACTTCATCTTTGTTACTCGCTAATTTGGCTACAATGTCTGTCTCATTATGATGGGTTATATTTATGTGTGATGGTATCCATTCAAAGGAGATTCGAAATCCTTTACTCTGTGCAGCTATTAGGTCATTTATAATTGGTAGTATGAGGTTCTTGCTGTCGATCATCCAGAAGTTTTCGATTGCTTGATGAGCAGACTTTGAATCACAAAATATTATTCCTCCTCCAATGTTTTTTAATGTACTGGTAGTTAGGTGTAATGCTGCTAGTTCTGTTTGTGTGGAGGTCAGCCAGTTGTTTAACCTGACACTGACAGTCTGTGTGCAAATATTATTTCTCTAAAGCCTACATTCTGCAGCAGTCCGTCCAGTAGAGGATTGGACTGAGC
>NC_059593.1:26898552-26913552 GCF_020424385.1 Procambarus clarkii | reverse complement strand
GTGACGGCACCCAGAGCCACACGTGATGGCCACCCAGAGCCACATGTGATGGCCACCCAGAGCCACACGTGATGGCCACCTAGAGCCACATGTGATGGCCACCCAGAGCCACATGTGATGGCCACCCAGAGCCACATGTGACGGCACCCAGAGCCACATGTGACGGCACCCAGAGCCACATGTGACGGCACCCAGAGCCACAGGTGACGGCACCCAGAGCCACATGTGATGGCCACCCAGAGCCACATGTGATGGCCACCCAGAGCCACATGTGACGGCACCCAGAGCCACATGTGACGGCACCCAGAGCCACATGTGATGGCCACCCAGAGCCACAGGTGACGGCACCCAGAGCCACATGTGATGGCCACCCAGAGCCACATGTGACGGCACCCAGAGCCACATGTGACGGCACCCAGAGCCACATGTGACGGCCACCCAGAGCCACACGTGATGGCCACCCAGAGCCACATGTGATGGCCACCCAGAGCCACACGTGATGGCCACCCAGAGCCACATGTGATGGCCACCCAGAGCCACATGTGATGGCCACCCAGAGCCACATGTGATGGCCACCCAGAGCCACATGTGACGGCACCCAGAGCCACATGTGACGGCACCCAGAGCCACATGTGATGGCCACCCAGAGCCACAGGTGACGGCACCCAGAGCCACATGTGATGGCCACCCAGAGCCACATGTGACGGCACCCAGAGCCACATGTGACGGCACCCAGAGCCACACGTGATGGCCACCCAGAGCCACATGTGATGGCCACCCAGAGCCACATGTGATGGCCACCCAGAGCCACATGTGATGGCCACCCAGAGCCACAGGTGATGGCCACCCAGAGCCACATGTGACGGCACCCAGAGCCACATGTGACGGCACCCAGAGCCACATGTGACGGCACCCAGAGCCACATGTGACGGCACCCAGAGCCACATGTGACGGCCACCCAGAGCCACATGTGACGGCACCCAGAGCCACATGTGACGGCACCCAGAGCCACATGTACGTCACCACCACTGGCGTGAAGGGGTATGTAGCCTACATGAAGGGCGGTAAACACAACAAAATAACGTAACGTTACAGCTTAATAAATCCCTCCGGCTGGCACTGTCCGCCACCGTGGACACCTCGGTCCAATTTGTTGCAAATGTTCATGGCGAATTAGCATAAATTTAAAACTTTGCATATAGTTTTCGCGCTGTTTTCACGCGCGAATTTCACCACAAGTAAACAACGAGCGGACGGGTAAGGACAGCATTGATTTTCATCAATAAAGTTGCACCGGTGACGTGAATATAGGCCTATAGAGAGCAACTCCGGAGGCCTATGTTCGAACACCATCTGCACTAGCTGGAGTGCCTTTGTGGGACAACGGTTCAGGTGACTTTGCTATAGACTGGCGAGCGGTGCAGGATGAGGGGAAGGCCAGAGGATTACTGCAGGATGAGGGGAAGGCCAAAGGATTACTGTAGGATGAGGGGAAGGCCGGGGGATTACTGCAGGATGAGAGGAAGGCCAGAGGATTAAAGCAGGATGAGGGGAAGGGCAGGGGATTACTGCAGGATGAGGGGAAGGCCCGAGGATTACTGTAGGATGAGGGGAAGGCCAGAGGATTACTGTAGAATGAGGGGAAGGCCGGGGGATTACTGCAGGATGAGGGGAAGGCCAGGGGATTACTGCAGGATGAGGGGAAGGCCAGAGGATTACTGCAGGATGAGGGGAAGGCCAGGGGATTACTGCAGGATGAGGGGAAGGCCCGAGGATTACTGTAGGATGAGGGGAAAGGCCGGGGATTACTGCAGGATGGGGGGAAGGCCGGGGGATTACTGCAGGATGAGGGGAAGGCCAGGGGATTACTGCAGGATGAGGGGAAGGCCAGAGAATTACTGCTGGATAAGGGGAAAGCCAGGGGATTACTGCAGGATGAGGGGAAGGCCCGAGGATTACTGTAGGATGAGGGGAAGGCCCGAGGATTACTGCTGGATGAGGGGAAGGCCCGAGGATTACTGCAGGATGAGGGGAAGGCCCGAGGATTACTGTAGGATGAGGGAAAGGTCGGAGGATTAGTGCAGGATGAGGGGAAGGATTACTGCAGGATGAGGGGAAGGCCAGAGGATTACTGCTGGATGAGGGGAAGGCCCGAGGATTACTGCAGGATGAGGGGAAGGCCCGAGGATTACTGTAGGATGAGGGGAAGGCCCGAGGATTACTGCTGGATGAGGGGAAGGCCCGAGGATTACTGCAGGATGAGGGGAAGGCCCGAGGATTACTGTAGGATGAGGGAAAGGTCGGACGATTACTGCAGGATGAGGGGAAGGCCCGAGGATTACAGCAGGATGAGGGAAATCATGAGATCTCGTTTGGAATTCTCATTGGCAATTATCGTGTGAAATTTTAGTTGGCAATTCTCTTCTGGCATTCGTTTCAGCCCCTCTCAGAAGACATTGGGTCCCTAGCCCCCCTCTCAGAATACATCGGGTCCTCAGCCCCTCTTAGAATACATCGGGTCCTCAGCCCCTCTCAGAATACATCGGGTCCTCAGCCCCTCTTAGAATATATGTCCTAGTCTCTCAGAAGTCGGGTCCTCAGCTCTCAGAATACATCGTGTCCTCAGCCCCTCTTAGTACATAGGTCCTCAGTCTAATACATCGGGTATCAGCCCCTCTTAGAATACATCGGGTCCTCAGCCCCTCTATGAGGGTCTCGCTGTGATCGGCTCTCGCTCTCAGAATACATCATGCTCTCGCTGTCCTGAGGCTATAGCTGTAGTGGCTCTCGCTATGAGGCTCTCGCTGTGAGGCTCTCGCTCGCTGTGAGGCTCTCGCTATGAGGGTCTCGCTGTGAGGCTCTCGCTGTGAGGCTCTCGCTATGAGGCTCTCGCTGTGAGGCTCTCGCTGTGAGGCTCTCGCTATGAGGCTCTCGCTGTGAGGGTCTCGCTGTGTGGCTCTCGCTGTGAGGCTCTCGCTATGAGGCTCTCGCTGTGAGGCTCTCGCTATGAGGCTCTCGCTGTGAGGCTCTCGCTGTGTGGCTCTCGCTGTGAGGTTCTCGCTGTGAGGCTCTCGCTGTGAGGCTCTCGCTGTGTGGCTCTCGCTGTGAGGCTCTCGCTGTGAGGCTCTCGCTATGAGGGTCTCGCTGTGTGGCTCTCGCTGTGAGGCTCTCGCTGTGAGGCTCTCGCTATGAGGCTCTCGCTGTGAGGCTCTCGCTATAAGGCTCTCGCTGTGAGGCTCTCGCTGTGAGGCTCTCGCTGTGAGGCTCTCGCTGTGTGGCTCTCGCTGTGAGGCTCTCGCTATGAGGCTCTCGCTGTGAGGCTCTCGCTGTGAGGCTCTCGCTATGAGGCTCTCGCTGTGAGGCTCTCGCTGTGAGGCTCTCGCTGTGAGGCTCTCGCTGTGAGGCTCTCGCTATGAGGCTCTCGCTGTGAGGCTCTCGCTATGAGGGTCTCGCTATGAAGAAAGTAGAGAGCGGCGGCCGTCAGTGGTGCTAAGTATTAACTAGAAGAGACACTGTAACAGCACCGTGAGAGGGAGACCAGACTGTGAAGACTGTGAAGACCGTGAAGACTGTGAAGACCGTGAAGACTGTGAAGGCCGTGAAGACTGTGAAGACTGTGAAGACCGTGAAGAACGTGAGAGTCCGCAGCGTGGCCTTAGATACGAGCAGCGTGGGGAGTCAACGCGTATGAAACACGATCCGTGAAACCTCTTGTGTATATCCCTTGTAACTCGGAGGACAAAAAAACAAGGAATGAGAGTACCATTTTACGGGGATTGGACACGCGTGTCGGGTATAGCTGGGCTCTGTGTCTTTCTGCGCTGTGTCGCACTGGTTCGACACCCCCTCCGGCAGAAGCTACGGGAGGATCTACGCAGGTACGCGCTGTGCATCAGCTTGAAGCATTGTTCAAAGGGAACGGTAAAAGGGCGCATTTCTAGGCTCTTGTTTGCCCGGCTGGAGTGATCCAGCTCGGCTGTTTGCTAACCGAATACTCCTGTTTGTCCGTTTATTTCCACTTTCATGCCGTTGTTTGGGTCTATCGCGGTCGTTACCATTTTTCATTGTTCGGAAAATGCTTAAAAAGTTAATTTGTCGGTTCAGCAACTTCTGACAGAAGCCGTATTTAGTAAACTGGTTTAATTGGACGAGTGGTTTAGTAAATTTGCCTTGAGGGGTATAACGAGCCAATGTGGATAGTGGGGGATTGATGCGGCTACTGCCTGGCTAGGAGGGAGGTGTGGTGAAGCTGCCTGTCTGCGGGTAATAGGACTTGACCGCCGTCCTGTCAACTGGTAGAACCGTGAGCACTTCTCTGAGTGGGAAGAGCAGTCCCACAGCTGGTGTTTGCTCCTCTACAGTCTCGTTACTGTCACTTACTGGCGGTCGGTGTCACTTGCAGGCGGTCGGTGTCGGTTGCAGGCGGTCGGTGTCGGTTGCAGGCGGTCGGTGTCGGTTGCAGGCGGTCGGTGTCAGTTGCAGGCGGTCGGTGTCGGTTGCAGGCGGTCGGTGTCGGTTGCAAGCGGTCGGTGTCGGTTGCAGTCGGTCGGTGTCAGTTGCAGGCGGTCGGTGTCAGTTGCAGGCGGTCGGTGTCAGTTGCAGGCGGTCGGTGTCAGTTGCAGGCGGTCGGTGTCAGTTGCAGGCGGTCGGTGTCGGTTGCAAACGGAAGTATTTACACCATTTGTCTGTTATCATTCCTTTGTTTCATGACTATTAATGAAGCCGTTGAGTAGTTAGCCTTGAGGTCGACGGTCAAGACCAACATGCTGGCGGTAAAGAAAGGCCGTTAAGGCGTCGGTGACTGTAAGCAGGTTACCAGCCCGAGGAGTTATGGTGATATTCGAGAAATAATTATTCATTTTGGGCTCGTAATCCTCCAATCGATTCCCAAATTGTCTAAACTACCCTCTTAAGTCAATGACCCGGGTGGAGATAATTATGTATCATTGATTTCAGCTTTTACTGATTTGCGTGTGTAGATGTGGGTGTGTGTGTGTACTCACCTATTTGTACTCACCTATTTGTGCTTGCGGGGGTTGAGCTTTGGCTCTTTGGTCCCGCCTCTCAACTGTCAATCAACTGGTATACAGATTCCTGAGCCTACTGGGCTCTATCATATCTACATTTGAAACTGTGTATGGAGTCAGCCTCCACCACATCACTGCCTAATGCATTCTATCCGTTAACTACTCTGACATTGAAAAAGTTCCTTCTAACGTCCCTGTGGCTCATGTGGGTACTCAGTTTCCACTTGTGTCCCCCTTGAGCGAGTACTACCCGTGCTAAATAGTCTGTCCTTATCGACCCTATCAATTCCCCTGGGAATTTTGTATGTGGTAATCACATCTCTTATGTACGTCATAGTGCCTAAGAGACATAGAGAGACCTAACAGACAGGAGACAGACAGCCACAATGAGGGGAATGGAACGTAACTATCAGAAGGAAGCGCTAAGACATTAGGAGGGGGTGAAATCAGATTGATACATAACAAGGAGTTATGTACCCCAAGGATCTGAAGAAGTAAAATGTAAATTAAAATCAGAGTTAATAACGTCAGCTGCGTATGTGAAACATTAGCACGGCCTCTGAGAACCTCTATGAGACGAGGCTCACGACACTGGACACAACGTACGTGAGACCAGTCCTTGAGCACGCAGCCCCGGCATGGAGTCCACACTTTAAGAATCAGAAACTGGAAAAAAATAAAATCTTCGTAACGAGGTTCGTTCCAGAACTAGAGTTGATAAGCTATGTGAAAACGTTGAAAAATGGAACTACTGACGTTAGAACAGAGAGAGAGAGAGAGAGAGAGAGAGAGAGAGAGAGAGAAGAGAGTGGGAAGTAATATGGAAGATTAATATAATACTCTGGATGAACTACTAGTTAAAAAGAGGGAAGGATTTAAGAGCAGTGAGAGACGGTAAGAGTGGATGAAAGCAAGAGTGAGGTGAGCTAAGAGGACCCAAGAGCACGGTTCCAGGAGCCACAGTTCAACCTGGCAGGCACACAGGTAGTGACCACCCACACAAGACACCCGGGGAGGAGGAGGAGGAGGAGGGGAGTATTGATGACGTCAGCAATAACAATGAATGGTCAGTAGTGACGTCACAAAAGAATGGGCATCCCCCCCCCCCCCATTAACTAGCCTGCCAGTGCACCATCCCAGCGGATATATGGAACAGGAGAGCTGGGGTGTCGTTGTGTATACTGGGGATACACCGTCCACGGTCTAAATGCATTGTGGAAGGGGAAGGCTGGCAGTAGTGGTGATGGAGTATGTGAGGGAGTTGGGGTGTTGGGGTGAGGGTGTTAGGGTGGTGGTGGTGGTGTTGGGGTGAGGGTTGTGTTGGGGTGGGGGTGGTGGTGTTGGGGGTGAGGATGGTGCGTGGTCATGCGTTCGTGAGCTGTCAGTGTAGTGAGGGAACGAGGCATCTGTGATGGGTGTCGTTGGTAATTGTCCACACTCACTGAACGTGCAGTTTCTCATATATCTACCCATACACACACACACACACACACACACACACACACATACACACATATACACACATATACACACACACACACACACACACACATACACACACACACACACACACACACACACACACACACACACACACACACACACACACACACACACACACACACACACACACACACACACACACACACACACACACACACACACACACACACACACACACACACACACACACACACACCACACACACACACACACACACACACACACACACACACACACACACACACACACACACACACACACACACACACACACACACACACACACACACACACACACACACACACACATACACACACATACACACACACACACACACACAACACACCACACACACACACACACACACACACACACACACACACACACACACACACACAACATACACAACACTGCCAATAGACCAATCCCACACCAGCAGTCGTTTGATGTGGTAATGATGTGTTTTTAGAGCAGGGTGTCCTCATGTTTACATGCCAATAAATGTATATATATATATATAAATGTGTGTGTGTGTGTAGACTCATATGTTCCCACAATTATATCATTTCTGGTCGAGATTCAACTCTTGGGCCCCATCTTTCAGTCTCACGGCTCTTCTGCTACATAGTACATCTACATTTTAAGATGTGGATGTAGATGTTCAGAAGTAAGTCTTCCTTAAGCTCCTTTCACTAGTTCAATATTCTTACACTGAAGAATATATTTCTTAAATTGCCTTACCTCATTTATGTTATTAATTTCCACCTATGCTGTTTCGTCTAGTTCATGCTAAATATTGTTATTCTTTCCACTTTGTTAATGTCTCTTAAGTATCTTATATGTCGTAACCATGTCATCTCTTTCCCTTTTCTCTCTCCTAGTGTTGCGAGCTCTCGGTCGTTTCTCGTAGTGTAGTCCTCTTAAGTTCAGGAACCAGTCTTGTGAGCCGCGAGACTTTCTTTAGTTTTGTGTTGGTGTTCATCCAGTGATAACAGAACCCGCACTGGGACCACATATTCCAGTGGTGGTCCCACCACTGGAATACGACCATGGTGTTAGACAATGTCAAAAACATCATTGTTATTATTGTATGACATTCTCTAACATTGTATGACTTTTTATGACAAATTTATGAACAAATTTCGTGAGAAGAAAGAAAAAGTTGAAAGTTTGTTGTCAGAGAAAGTCATTCTCTAACAATGACTGGTGTTAGAGAATGTTCATGACAGCTTCACTACACTAATGATCAACAGCTTGGAACAGTCAGCTTTTGATGATGTCACTTTTATTTTTTGTTTTGTTTAAAGATTCGCTACCTGGAACAAAATGTTCTAAGTAGCACGGGCTATGGTGAGCCCGTAGGTCACTTTAATATTTACCTCCAGTGCAAGATTTGAGGGCATGTATACTGTATGCCCTCGGCTTGAGGGCATGTATGCTGTATGCCCTCGGCTTGAGGGCATGTATGCTCATTTGTAACGCTACAATTTAACTTCCAATCATCACATACGTGTCCTGTGGCCGCCCTTTTCCCTGTTCCAAATCCAATCACTTTGCATTTACCTAGCTTAAAATCGACAAGCCATTGCATAGACCATCTTTCATGGTTATCCAGTTCCACCTGCAGCAATCCTCTTCTCCTGTGTTTGGACTCAATAGTTTTGCATCATATGAAACCATCGACAAGGAGAATCCTCCCTCATCAGTCATGTCACTCGACATATTGCACAAGAAATATTGGACAGATCAACACACACACAAACTTTGACTTTCCCTAACTGGGTGAGAAGCGACCCTGGACGTCGTCTCATCTCTGACTGACAAACACTAGTCCCACCCAGTGTCAACACCCGCCACGCAATATCACTCTCGTAGCCACAGTTTTTCCTTCGTTTGTGTTGGGTCATTCCGTTTGTGTTGGTTCATTCCGCTTGTGTTGTAGGTACCGTTAGGGTACTGTGTTCAGCCTGGAGCAGCTGCCACAGACATGTGTCTTGGTGTAATGTTTCGCTCCTTCAAGATGGTCTCAGCCTCTGTAGCCTCTAGCTCCACTACCACCACACCTGCACGCCCGCCACACCTACACGCCCACCACACCTGCACGCCCACCACACCTGCACGCCCACCACACCAGCACGCCCACCACACCTACACGCCCACCACACCTGCACGCCCACCACACCTGCACGACCACCACACCTGCACGACCACCACACCTGCATCAAGCAGGTATTGATCTGTGGGCGTGTGAAGAAGACTCGTCACCCCAGCCTCCCAGGCCACGGGGACTCGGGGCCACGGAGCAGCAGCAGTACCGGCCGGCCAGCGTAAGGCCCCCACACCACCCAGATTCACGAAGCAGTTACGCAAGCACTTATGATACCTGTGTACATCTTTTCTCAATCTTTGGCGGGTTTGTTTACAATTACAGTTAATGAGCTCTGAAGCACCTGGAGGTTGTTTATAACAATAACAACAGTTGATTGGGAGGTTTTAATGATTGTAAACTGTTTAATAAATGTAATCAAAGGCGTCGCAGATTGGGGAAAGATGTACATGTTCGTAAGTGCTTGCGTAACTGCTTTGTGAATCTGGGCCCTTAAGGAAACGTTCCGAAAAGTAGGGGCTCTGTCACATACAGAGTGTGTGCGCGCGTTCGGAAACAAACACACACATTCAGGAGACACCACACATTGTGTGGTGTCTCCTGAAGCCCACATCAAAAGAATAACATCAGCGGCGTATGCGAGGCTGGCTAACATCAGAACTGCCTTCAGGAACCTGTGTAAGGAATCATTCAGAACCTTGTATACCACATATGTAAGACCAATCCTGGAGTATGCGGCCCCAGCATGGAGCCCGTACCTTGTCAAGCACAAGACGAAGCTGGAAAAAGTTCAGAGGTATGGCACTAGGCTAGTCCCAGAACTAAGAGGCATGAGTTATGAGGAAAGGCTGCGAGAAATGCACCTCACGACACTGGAAGACAGAAGAGTAAGGGGAGACATGATCACTACCTACAAAATTCTCAGAGGAATTGACAGGGTAGATAAAGATAAACTGTTTAACACTGGTGGTACGCGAACAAGGGGACACAGGTGGAAACTGAGTACCCAAATGAGCCACAGGGACGTTAGAAAGAACTTTTTCAGTGTCAGAGTAGTTAACAGGTGGAATGCATTAGGCAGTGATGTGGTGGAGGCTGACTCCATACACAGTTTCAAATGTAGATATGATAGAGCCCAGTAGGCTCAGGAATCTGTACACCAGTTGATTGACAGTTGAGAGGCAGGACCAAAGAGCCAGAGCTCAACCCCCGCAAGCACAACTAGGTGAGTACATGGAGGTGGTGTAGGTAGTGCGGGTGGTTGGTGGGAGGTGGTGTAGGTAGTGCGGGTGGTTGGTGGGAGGTGGTGTAGGTGGTTGTGTTGGTGTAAACTGCCACCGTCTGCCACTGGGGGCGGCGGTCACCTGTGGTGGGCAGTCACTTGGTCCTTCACCGTGTCACTGATGGTGTCGTTCTCATTGGTCCTGAAGACGCAGGTGTCGTTGTTGTATGTGATGAAGTGTATTCTTCCTGTTGTATGTGTACGGAGTGTATTCTTCCCGTATGATATCGCTTGTTTGACTCAAAATGTACCTTCAGCAGAATCATCTTATGTCCACATACTTTAGACATTTTAATGTAAGTTAGGGTACATTTGTATCTATATTCACTCCTGAGTTATAACTGAAATTGCTAATGTAACATGTCGTCTATCTGGACTAGAGGCTACGAGAGACCTGCTGCATGGGTGACAGCTTCGCCCGTATCAACCTACCCTGGCTTTGCGCCCTCGAGAGGCCACTCCAGACCAACACCCACAGCGCAACTCCATAGTCTTCTGAGACTGACGGATGACTACTACTTGTATCGATGGAGCCTGTGGCGTCATCTGGCCTTCGGGTGGATGATAATGATGGGTATATTGGATGTGGGACTTGGATGTCATTCACGAGCCAATCACAAGTCGGGGTATATACTATCAGCCAATGGGGAGAGTTTTCCCACAGGTTGGGCCGTTCCATTTTTGTATAGGGGGGGGCGGGGTAGTAGGTCCCACGGAGAGGGCCACGCCGAGCATCAGGGGTTAAAATCTCTTGTTTTGTGCAATAAGTCTGGCTCTAATTTACTCCCACGAGGGAACGTTAAGTTTTAGAGCTTATAGACGCCTAGAGACGGCACCTTCTAATCGAGCTCTGTATAATCCACATTTTAGAGCTTAGAGGACTAGAAACGGTACCTTGAAATCGAGATTTTTAGAGCTTTAGAGGCCTAGAGACAGCACCTTGGAGCAAAGCTCTGTTCCGAACTCGACACCCACATAGTGAACGAGTGAGTCCAGGAGGTAGTTGTTGTGTGTGGTCCGGGGAGCCCGGGGGCGGTGCTCCCCAGCCACCTCCTATTGACCTGCAGGCAACTTTAAATACATGTGTTGTGAACTTACGTCAGGTTCTAAAGTCCGGAGGCATCGTTGCAAGAGTCGGGAGGAATCCAGAGGAAACTTTATTATTATTATTATGATTATTATTTTGTATTAACACATTTAGGTACATCTGAATTTGTGCAGCTGTCCTAGACTATGTGAAGCGGAGTATACAGTGTGTCACAAAGCTAGCTATGTGAGCATAAATTCCCCATCACACAGGATGGTTAGTCATTCAAAGGCATGTGATCATAGTCTGCACTGGTAAACTCTGGGTGCAGTATGCTTAGGTACATTTTTTTTAACACATTTTGCTTATTTTTTTTTATTAATACATTAGGTACATCTGCATTTGTGCAGCTACCCCTAGACTATACGAAGGGGAAGTACAGTGTCAAAAAGCTAGTTACGTGATGCTAAATAATCCACATCACACAGGATGGTTAGTCATACAGAGGCATGTGATAAGCGGTCTGCACTGGCAGACTCCGGATGCATTTTGAGGATATCAACAACACAAGATTGAATAAGGTAGCAGTGGTAATAAAAGTCCCCATCTCGTTTTTTTTTTTTTTTTTTTTTTTTTTATTAAGTTATGAGGTACAATCTGCATTAGTGCAGCTACCCTAGACTATATGAAGTGGAGTACAGTGTGTCAAAAAAAGCTAACTAGGTGATGCAATTGTGGCATGATGTGAAGTCTAGGGAGTTGGCTCACCAGGTTTCATTGTCTAGGACCATCTGAGGTAATAAATCCCAGCCAGGTCACGCAGTACTGGCAGTGTGTAAGGCTGTACTCGGGAGAGGGCGGCCGAAGGTAATGTTTGTGATATGTGAAGACAACCCTCATAAATGAGTGATCTGAAGTTAGAGCCCTCACACAGGTGGCATTTAAGCCTTGATATCATTACACAGAGAAATCACACTAACTTAAGTATGATTTGTCTGTGTATTTGAAAGAGGAAGCTTCAGAGGTAGGATTCTTGGACGACACAGCTAGAGTGCATGTGTGGGGGGGGGATTGTGTGAGACCCTGTTTGACTTCCGCTGAAGCCTCAGGAACCCTCGTGGAGTCAGTAGATTCCCAGGTTACAATCCTTTTTACCATGGCGTGGCCTAGTTGTCTAACGCGTGTGGGTGGGACTACCCAGCGCATAGGTTCGAATCCTCATCACTGCTCCTCCAGATTTTCTCATTAACATTATTATTGAATGCAAAGTTTTACGTGAGGGAGAACACTAGCTCTTTAATTCGAAAACTTTCTGAAGAAGATTTCATTAGTGATCTAATCAAATTTAATTTGATTAGATCACAGATTTGGACACTGTGGACACATTGAAGGAGAGAGCAGGCGCAACCAATCCTGTGATCTGTCAGCTGTTTGCTCACCTCCATTAATGAACACAAGAACATAACAAATAGAGAACACAGCAGCAGACCTGTTCCACCCTTAGTAGAGCCAGGTGGCGCCTTCTGTCCCCTACCATTTCTCCCCTCCCCTATTAACCCATTAACGTATCCAATCTATTTTCCTGTTAAACTGTCTAAAGTGATAAAATAACTTGCACCTAATTCCACTCATTCGAATTGCTGTAAATAAATACTTGTCAGTGACCCCTCCTAAACCTACAGCGTATACCCAACATGATAACCACTGCTCACCATTGTTGGTTTAGGATACAGTAACTGTATCCTAAATCAACAGTAACTGTATCCTAAATCAACAAGAACTGTATCCTAAACCAAGAGGAACTGTATCCCTCTAGAGATGAACAGATGCTAGTTCATTTCTAGCCTTGAACCCCATTGTGAAGAGAATTATATCCTCTCTTAGGTGGAGCTCTAGCTCCCGGCCCCCAATGCGTTTCCATCAGGTGACGTCATGCACTCTGCCTCGGTAAATTAAGTTATAGCTCCTGGTCTCTGGCTTAACACCAGGTACTCGAACCAAGCCTCGGACGTGGCGGATAGCTGATTGGTTGGATTTGCTTGGCTGATTGGTTGGATTTGCTTGGCTGATTGGTTGAATGCACGGGTGGATGGATGAATTGACTGGGTAGGTGATTGGATGAATATGTGGTTAGGGGTGATGAGCTATTGGATGCATGGATGATTTACATATTTGGATGGTGGCTAAGGATTGCTGGATAAATGGATGGATGTAGGAATAGATTCACGAATGGATGAACTCATAGCTACATGCATGGATGCATAGATATGTGTGTGTGGATGGATGTAAGGGTGCAGGCATGGCTGATTGTATGCACGGATTCTAGAATGGATGGATGGATGGTTGAATGATTGTACCACTGACATAGATAATTGTATGTATGGTTGGATTGATAACCGAGATGTTGGGATGAATAATTATACACCAGTGTCTGCCAGGCAGGTGTGTGCAGGCGTGATGGGAAGGTAGAGGCAGGTGTGCAGGCATGACGGGAACGTAGAGGCAGGTGTGTAGGCATGATGGGAAGGTAGAGGCAGGTGTGCAGGCGTGATGGGAAGGTAGAGGCAGGTGTGCGTGTAGGCGTGATGGGAAGGTAGAGGCAGGTGTGCAGGCGTGATGGGAAGGTAGAGGCAGGTGTGCGTGTAGGCGTGATGGGAAGGTAGAGGCAGGTGTGCAGGCATGACGGGAACGTAGAGGCAGGTGTGTAGGCATGATGGGAAGGTAGAGGCAGGTGTGCAGGCGTGATGGGAAGGTAGAGGCAGGTGTGCGTGTAGGCGTGATGGGAAGGTAGAGGCAGGTGTGCAGGCGTGATGGAAGGTAGAGGCAGGTGTGTAGGCATGATGGGAAGGTAGAGGCAGGTGTGCAGGCATGATGGGAAGGTAGAGGCAGGTGTGTAGGCATGACGGGAAGGTAGAGGCAGGTGTGCAGAGTCAAGTTAGGCCGAAGTGGGTCGTAAGAGGGGAAGGTTAGAGAGGTACAGAGCCGGGGTGTGTTGGAGTGGGTCAAGGTGGGGTGGGGGGGGGGGGGAGCAGGGGATGGGGATGGGGATGGGAGGAGGGGCAGAGGGCAGGGGGCAGGGGGGGCGGCGGGATAGTAGTGCCGCAGCGGGATGGGCTTGCAAGAAGGACGTTACCAGGGAAATCAATGACACAGCGATGGAATGTGATTCTGTGTGTGTGTGTGCTTGTGTACTCCCCTAGTTGTGCTTGCGGGGGTTGAGCTCTGGCTCTTTGGTCCCGCCTCTCAACCGTCAATCAATTGGTGTACAGGTTCCTGAGCCTACTGGGCTCAATCGTATCTACATTTGAAACTGTGTATGGAGTCAGCCTCCACCACATCACTGCCTAATGCATTCCATTTGTTAACTACTCTGACACTGAACAAGTTCTTTCTAACGTCCCTATGGCTCATTTGAGTACTCAGATTCTACCTGTGACCCCTTGTGCGTGTACCACCCGTGTTAAATAATCCCTCTTTGTCTACTGTCAATTCTCTTGAGAATTTTGTATGTAGTGATCATGTCTCCCCGAGCTCTTGTGTTTTCCAGAGACGTGAGGTACAGTTCACGCAGCCTTTCCTCGTAACTCATGCCTCTTACTTCTGTGACTAATCTAGTGGCATACCTCTGAACTTTTTCCAGCTTCGTCTTATGCTTGTCAAGGTACGGGCTCCATGCTGGGGCCGCATACTCCAGGATTGGTCTTACATATGTGGTGTACAATGTATAATACATATGTCTGTATTTACTGTTTGTGTCTACAGAATCGAGCTATTTAGCTCTGGGATCTCGCCTTTCTAACCAATCTATTTTTCCTCTATTATATCTACTACATATTTCGCGCACACACACACACACACACACATCCCAGGAAGCAGCCCGTAGCAGCTGTCTAATTCCCTATTAGGTACCTATTTCCTGCTAGGCGAACAGGCGTATGAGGATGAAAAAACTCTGCCCACTTGTTTCCGCCTCTGCCGGGATCGAACCCGGGGCCCTTATGATTACGACCCCCGAGCGCTGTCCACCCAGCCGCGAGGCTTCCCCCCCCCCCCC
>NC_059593.1:26892241-26898452 GCF_020424385.1 Procambarus clarkii | reverse complement strand
TAGAGATCATGGCACAGCTCACAGCTCGAGAGGAAGCGACGGGAGAGGAGCCATCTCAAGAGGAGCTGTCCCGAGGAGAGCCGTCGCAAGGTGAACCGTCCCGACTAGGGCCACCCCAAGCGCCTACCAGTGTGGAGAGAATTCACAGTGAACATGGGAACAGTGGAAGGTCCAGCTGTAGTAAGAGGAGCCTGCAACTGGAAATAATGAAGATGCAACTGGAAGCCCAGCTGCGACGAGAGGAGAGAGAAGCGCAGATGCAGCGAGAGGAACGTGCGGCTGAGCTGCAGCGAGAGGAACGTGCGGCTGAGCTGCAGCGAGAGGAACGTGCGGCTGAGCTGCAGCGAGAGGAACGTGCGGCTGAGCTGCAGCGAGAGGAACGTGCGGCTGAGCTGCAGCGAGAGGAACGTGCGGCTGAGCTGCAGCGAGAGGAACGTACGGCTGAGCTGCAGCGAGAGGAGCGAGAAGCTCGGCTGCAGCGGGAAGAAGGAGAGAGACAACTGCGACTGGAGGAGATAAGGGCAAAGAAAGAAGTCGAATTGCGTCGCGTTGAGCGTGGTCTGCCCTCACTACCTGCACGGCGGGATGACCTCAAGGTAAGGGAACGTGACTTACCTACGTTCGAACCACAAGAAGCTGAGGCGTTCTTCGAACACTTTGAACGGATGGCAACTCTGAAGGAGTGGCCGGAAGATGATTGGGCTGCTCTGGTCCAGGGCAGGTTGACTGGTGAGGCCCGGGAAGCCTATAACATGCTGGACCTAGAGGAGTGTACTAGTTATGATGCGATTAAGAATGCGGTTCTCCACTCATTCCGGCTGACTCCGGAGATGTACCGGAAGCGGTTCAGAGAGTGTACAAGAGCGTCGGGAAAGTCTTACGCCGAGACCGCCAGGGATATGGAACGGAAATTCCTACGATGGTTGAAGGCGGAGGAAGCGGAGTCGGTGGATGATGTTAAACGACTGATAGTGATGGAGAAGTTCATGTCGGTGCTCCATCCTGAGTTGCGAGTAAGGGTGAGAGAAGCAGGTATTAAGGACCTGAAGGCTGTAGCGGATCGAGCCGACATGCTGGAGGAGGCACTACATATCAGGAGGGAGGGGCCGCCCAGACACTCGCCTTACCCCAGGTCGGGAGGGAACCTTAGGAGTTCAGGAGGAGCGAGGACGGGTGGGGACTCTCCCAGGAGTAGTGTGCCTGATGAAGTAACGTGGTTCAAGAGCTCAAGAGACGCGGGGAGGAAGCCCCAAGCTGTGAGCAGTGGACCTAACTCGGGAGCAAGTGCTGCAGTCCCGGACACGACGACAGGGAGTCCAAGGAGAACCCAGGGAACGTCTGCAAGTGGTACCGCCAGAGTGACTGGCGAGTGGCCGCCCAGGAGAGGCAGCCGATGCTACAACTGTGGCGTGAGAGGACATTATGCCCGCGAGTGTGAGGAGCACCAAAGGAATGTAGGATTAATGTTGGAAGAGGAGAGAGTGTTTGTTCACACCCCGTATTATAGTGGACCCAACGTGAATGGTTGGGAAATGAAGTTGGGTGAACATCCCTTCGTTTTCGGGGCCAACGTGAAGTTTGGAAAGTCAGACCCAGTGGAGGTTGCCGTGCTTCGAGATACGGGTGCTGACATAAGTATGGTGACCAGGAGTATTCTCCCCAAGGAATTTAATGATTCACCTGTGGGAGTGGTGAGGATACGCAGTGTGGGGGAGGAATACAGGTTGCCACTTCACGAAGTACAGCTGATTGCCGACTGCGGAGTCGAGAAAGCTATAGTAGCTGTAGCCCCTAAGTTACCCCTAGAGCATGTACAGATGGTGCTGGGTAATGACCTCGGAGGAGGCAGGATACAACCCGATTGGGCCAGGAGTGCCTATGTTGCAAGCAGCGGTACAACCCTGCCAGGTGAGGTATCGGTCGTTCCAGATGGTCGTGAGGAAGCCGACTTCGCCAGGGAAAACGTCGCCAGATACGACGACAACGAGGGCGAGAGTGCAGAGAGGTCGTCGGAGGTTGTGAAAAACCCCGACGGGGACCTCCGACTAAGCCTGATGATGAGTGTGGAGGAGTGGCGAGGAGCAGCGGTACAAACGCCTGGGGCGGTGAAGAGGCTGCAGACCGCACTCCCTCCATACAGAAACATGAATAAAGTAAGCTCAGTGGATGAGCGAACGGCAGTGAGGGGCAGAGTGGAGGAACCACGACGCAGTGCACCCTATGCCGGCCAGATGAATAGTGGTAGGTGCAAGATGAACCACCGTGGTGAGGTGAGCCACAGGGAGGTGGAAGAGCCCAACCACGAACCGAAGAAGACGTCTGCAGGGAAGAGAATCTCATGGAGGAGTGAAGATGTTCGTCGGGAACGAAGGAGCGAGTGGTATAGGAAAGGCAATACGAAGAAAGCAGGGAATAGGTACACCCAAGGTAGGCGCCAGCCTAACCAGAAGGGCATTGGGCCATCGCAAAAGCCTGGTGTGGAAGAGAGGAAGCTGCTGGATGGAGTACAGGTTACAAGTGCTACTGTGAGGAGACAACGCACCTATGGGAGAAGAGAAACCGAGAAGAGAGAAGATTGGCGAAGAGGAGATCATGAGAGGAAACATGGAGTACCTGTAGGTCGCAGTGGAAATGCAAGACTATCTCGGAGTGCACGACGCGGTGGAGGCGCTGCATGCACTGAATCTTACAGTGGTAACGAGCCGTGGGAGTACACTCGTAGCCACGGAGAGAGGATTTCTTGTAGGTGTTCAGGGAACACCCATCACACCCGGTCCTATGCGAGGTGGAGATATAATGAGACAAGTGACTGGCAAGGTGGAACGAGCCACATCGCCAACTGGAGGAGTGACACTTCAGGAACGGAGGGAGCAAGAGTATAGATTGCCCTCTTGAGTGCTGCTCTTCCGATATGACTCTTATTTTAAGGGGAGGGGTATGTTACGGTGCCCCCTCCTACTTCTTTCGTTTGCCGGCTTAAAGAGTCATATCAGCTCTCCCTACTGATTCTCTGAGGTTCAGGGAGTCTAATGATATATGTGGCGACCAGACCGGCTGCCAGTTAAGGCATGGAAGTTATATTATAAGTTGTAAATAAAGGAAAATTGGCGCCCTGTTATAAAATGAAACAGTATCCCCTACGGCAGATGTGACCTTTTGGAAGGGACATTAGTCGATCGCGGATTGGTCGACGTAGGTCGCGGGCGACAAATCAGGGCCCGCCATGACGTCACCGAGTGCCCCGGGCGGCGCCAACGTCAGAGTTGTACTGACCGTGGAAGCGACAGGACGCGCCTCGGTCTGCTCTCAAAGATTGGAGGCTCTGCAAGCCTTGTTCAGTGGATTGAGCTGGCCTTCGCTGCCCCTCACAGTCATTGGAGACCCTGCGCTTCTGGGGAGCCAAAGAGGAACCAAGTTCAGTGAGCAGAGAAGTGCCAAACTTGGAAAACGGTCGGCGACGACGCTAGGCGGCGCCGCTGGCTGGACGTTGAGGTCTGGAAGGTGGGCGAGCAAGCTGCTGTGACTGGGGTCATATCCACTGAGAATCTTGGAAGGACGACACAGTGCCTAGGACAAGGAGCGACGCCCTGTGGGAGAGGCGAGTGTGGGGAAAAAATAGTGATTAGCTCAGCGCCCATCGATGAACCAGGATTGGGGCAGCTGAATCTCAGGGATTGGAACGGCGACGACGCGAAGGCTTCACGACACCTGAGGACCTGTGGAACGCCCTGGATCGTCGAGGATCGACCCAAGGAAGCGTGGGAACCTCACACCATCGAGGGACAGGCGTCGTGAGCCAGGAGTGTAAGGTAGATCATTTTTCCCTCCCATTACCCCTTGTATGAGTAGGCTAGTTAGGCCACAATATTTACTCGTGTATGTGGCAGCAAGACTTTATTACTTTAATAGTAGAGTAGGCTGCAAGGCAGCTTGTGTCCAGGACTGTCAGAGAGGACAGTGTGTATGGATGGCAGGACAGTGAAGAAGAGGTGCCGACGTGGTGAAGAGGCCCTCCTGTGAGAGTGTGAGACTCCTGTCTTCCTGCCCAGTTGAAGGAGAGTTGGAGGTCGTGGAAGAAGAGGCTGACGATCTCCAGACTCATCATCCATATTCCATATTCATGTATTACTTGTGATTGTGTGTGTGTGTTCATGTAATTTGCGTCAGTAAATCCACACATTTTATTACTGTGTTTGAGTGTGCCTCCATTTGTGATTTTCTCTATGAGCATACATTTCTGGCTACAAACGATATATGATACACCCACTGAACTGCATTGCTGGGATGCAGATACAATAACCCAGCTGGCGACCTTGCTAAGAGGAAGATAGAGAAGACAGGCGGGAAAGGAGTTCCTGCAACCCTTTTTTGTCTGGCAGGCAAGACTCAGGGAGGTTATGGTTATAGGTAAGCCTGAGTCTTCCTTCACTCCCCCACGGGTCTAGGCCGGAACTGTTAACAGCAGTTTCCCCGTGTCTGACTGAAGGGCTTCCAGGGTGAATCAGTGGCACCCCTTTGTGGTGGAAGCAAAGACCTGCGGAGGTGGGCATTGTTGGTCCTATCTTGTGTGACCAAGGAGACTCCGGTGAATCCAGGGAGTCGGAGGGGCTGAGTATTTGGGCCCTTTGAGCCCCTAGCAGCCGAGTGTTAGCAGAGCCCCGGACCGCCCACCCCCACGTGACAATATATATATATATATATATATATATATATATATATATATATATATATATATATATATATATATATATATATATTAGTTGTATGGCTGGCTCTTGAGAGTCAGCAATGCGGTGTCGACTATTATTATCTACAATCCCCCGCGTACTGGGACCTTTACATGGGTCGTTTCATCGAAAACTGGCCGTTTTATTTTTTGGAGGGGGGGTGGGGGGTCATGTTTTATAACGCTTGACCTCGATTCCTGACCCCTGTTTTACGCACCATTTATTTGATTCATCTTCAACCAAGAATTGACTGTTTTGCCCACGATGAGATTTAAATGTCTCCTGGTTCAATGTCTCCTGGTCCTTAAATGTCCTGGAGGCTTGAGTCTCTCCTGGTGCGAGGATTTTCCGTTGAGTCTATTAAAATGTTAACTTTTTACGAATACATATTAAACAGATAACGTCAACTGCATATGGAACGTTTGACAACTTAATGACTACAAACAGGACTCTGTAAGCCACGTATGTCAGAAGAGTTTGGGAATATGCAGCACCAGGAATCCATAATGCATATCTTTGATCCGTCTTGATTACTGCTCAGCACTCACTCCCCTTTTCAGAGCAGGAGAGATCTCTGAAACAGAGGGAATACAGAGAACATATACGGCACGCATAGACCACAACCCACAACCATTCCCCTCCACAACCACCCCCCTTACAACCACCTCCCACAACCACCATCACAACCACCACCACAACCACCACCACAACCACCACACCACAACCACCCCCAACAACCACCACCACAACCACCCCCAACAACCACCACCTCATTACTAATTTGTGACGTCAGTCTTGGACCTGAATAAATACCGTTGACATATTTTCAAAAGCTGTTGAAATGCTGATTTGTAATTAAATAAAACAATACCGAATGCGTCAAATGTTTTCTAATGGCTAATGGGGGTAGTGGGTGAAGCTGTTGTGGATGGAGAATGGGGGAATGGGGGGATTGAATGGGGGAAGGCTGTTATGGGTGGGGGTGGGGGGGGGAGATAAAAGGATATACCCATTTATTTCAAAAGTCGATTTTGTGTTTTGGATGTGAAAGGTAGATTGGAAAAGGTAGATTTTGAACGATGAGTGGGTATGATAGGTAGAAATGTGGAGGTGGGGGCGGGATGGTGTGTGGGTGAGACTGTGAGTTGGAAAATGCTGATAGGGGTGGGATAGAGTAGGTTGGAAAGTGGGGATAGTGTAGTAGATAGGATAATAGGCACGAGAAGTGGGATAGGTAGTATACAAAAGTATACAAAAGTATACTGATGGTGGGTGGGATAGAAAGAATGGGATAGTAGAATAGGAATAGGGAGGTGTTGACGGAGGTCCCTACAATTTAGAGTCACCAAACGCATATTTAATGCCCCAATTAACTACCAATTTGCATCGCCATTTGAATTGTTAATTGGGTCACTGTAACTGTAGCTTTGGTGGTGGTGGTCGTTACTGGGGGGTCCTCTGGGCTAGGGCAGGGGTCTGTCTGT
>NC_059593.1:26874741-26887241 GCF_020424385.1 Procambarus clarkii | reverse complement strand
CTCCCATACACACTGCCGGCCTTCCCGTGACCTCACACACACACACTAACAATTTCAGCGTGACCTCAATACCATCACAACAATCCCAGTCACACCAGTACACGTTAAACATCACAGATAACCCACAATCTCTTACATTCTACAGGCCACTCAATTTTCACTCAATTTATTATTATTTTTTTTTTACATTTTCATTAATAATGCAATTTTATTTCGATCAGCGGAAACAATCACTCTAATAATGGGATTGGCGTTAGTTACTTTGTTGACACGGCCATAGCGTATTAGTTTGTTAATGAAATTGTTTGTGAAGCGTAAATGGGACTAATGGGAGTGTTCACGGGACCTCGGTGTGTACAGGACCGTAGATGGGGGCCACTCAGGCTCTCCCTGGGCGTTGTTGTTGTTCGGTATTTAAGATTTGCTACTTGGAACAAAAAGTTCCAAGCAGCACGGGCTAAGGTGAGCCCGAAGTGGATTTCTCTGCGGCTGAGCCCAAAAAGCTATAAAAATTCTATTAGAAGGCGTTGTAAACCTGAAGGGGATAGTGTGCTGTAAGAAAGCTGGGATAGTGGTAGGCGAGGGCTGGGATAGTGGTACACGAGGACTGGGATAGTGGTAGACGAGGGCTAGGATAGTGGTAGACGAGGGCTGGGATAGTGGTACACAAGGGCTGGGATAGTGGTAGACGAAGGCTGGGATAGTTGTACACGAGGGCTGGGATAGTTGTACACAAGGGCTGGGATAGTGGTACACGAGGGCTGGGATAGTGGTACACGAGGGCTGGGATAGTGGTAGACGAGGGCTGGGATAGTGGTAGACGAGGGCTGGGATAGTGGTACACAAGGGCTGTATATATATATATATATATATATATATATATATATATATATTATATATATATATATATATATATATATATATATATATAATTATTATATATATATATATATATATATATATATATATTATATATATATATATATATATATATATATATATTATATATATTATATATATATATATATATATATTAAACACTGATGTCTGTAAAATTGTCCAAAAAATTCTAACTCAAACGTTCCCCGTAATCGACGAATATGCATTCAGGTCATCAGCATCGGATACCTTACCCATAATCCCTCCATACGCACACTCCGTAGAAGTTGCCGCTAATTTAATCTCGTGTCCAGACTATGTTGGGCTAACATTAGAATAATAATAATTATGGTGATTATAACACTGCTTGTGATAATTAAAATGTTTATGTTGCTTACAGGTAAATGTAACCCCTTGAGATAAATATATTATCAATTTCTGTTTAAGAAACACAAGATATAGGTCAAGACTGGTGATTCGGAAGACAAAAATAACAGATCTTAAAAATTGGTGAGAGACTGAGATGTTTTCCTGGGCGTCAGGCGTGGATATGAGTTGTTTTCCTGGGCGTCAGCCGTCTCCATTCCTGTGACCAGATTGTTGTGACAGGACGAGATGAGGAACAGAAGACATTTACGGCTTCAGCGGGTAGGAGGTTCCAGTGGTTGATAATTACCTTGTGGAGGTAACGAGGAAAAACGGCCCCGCGGTCCGGTCTCCGACCAGGCCTCCCCGTTAGTCGTCTGGTCAACCAGGCTGTTGGACGCGGCTGATCGCAGCCTGACGTAGAAATCGCAGCCTGGTTGATCAGGTATTCTTTGGAGGTGTTTGTCGAGTTCTCTCTTCAACACCGTGAAGGGTCGGCCAGTTATGCCCCTTATGTGTAGCAAGAGAGTGTTGAAAAGTCTTGGGCCCTTAATGTTGGAGAACTACGGGCTCACCATAACCCGTGCTGCTTGGAACTTTTTGTTGCAAGTAGCGAATCTTAAACAACAACAACAACCTTAATGTTGATAGAGTTCTCTCTCAGAGTGCCTGTTGCGCCTCTACTTTTCAATGTAGCTATTCTGCACATCCTGCCATGCCTCCTTGTTTCTTGTGATGTTATCTCCGTGTTCAGATTTGGAACCAATCACTCTAATGTTTTCCACGTGTAGATTATTATGTATCTCTGCAGACGATGAGTCACAATAACGTGGCTGAAGATATGGCGACCCAACACCGTCAAGATGGCGATGTTTTACAAGTTCCCTAAACCACCGCTATTGTTACGTGTTTTGTAAGAAGACAGTTTGGGGGGCCTCAGGCAGGCAAGAGTACAGGAACTTGATGTACTACAGGGCAATAGCGGTATGAAAGAGCCATTTAGACCATCGGGGAATCAAACGCCGACCATGCAAGATGCGAGGTCGTCGCTGTACCGATAAAACGATCGTTTTAAATTTGTGCTGAGGCTAGAGAGTAGTTCAGGTGAAGGTGGTTACTCGCGAAGGGAGAGTGACCTGACCTCACGTTCAGGCATGTGAACGGTCAACAGCCTTAAGTCCACTACGGGCTCACCGTAGCCCGTGCTACTTGGAACTTTTTGTTCCAAGTAGCGAATCTTAAACAACAACGGTCAAGAGCCCTGAAGAGGTGGACGAGCAACTGCTGGGACCAGGAGCTGGAGTTCTCAGCACGTAGCGTCTGTAATGGGGCAGTTAGGTCGTTTGTCTCACCTGGTTAGTTGTTCATTTTTTAAATAAAAAGATTACGGAGTTACTCTTGTGAAGAAAATTAAATTTATCACTCTAATCACTCACCTGATTTAAGTGATAGATTAAATAATTAAGTATTTAAGTGATAATTAATCACATTTAAGAGATTAATTGTCATTATCTGACCTGTGTGTGACGCAGGAGGGACACAGGATACATGGGAGGAGGTGGGAGTGACACGGACACGTCTTGGCAGGGTCCCGGTTCGAATCTCAACATTGTTCCCTGGAATCTTGGACAACACTTGACAGTGGTAGCTTGATTTACAAGTATCACCCGTGGTTCACCTGTGGCATGTTTCTAGAGTTCTCAAACTCGACGTAAACCCAACTAGGGACCATAGGATGCTCTTGTGTTGATTCTCTCTCTCTCTCTCTCTCGTCTCTCTCTCTCTCTCTCTCTCTCTCTCATCGCTCTCTCTCTCGCTCTCTCGCTCTCTCTCTCTCTCTCTCTCTCTCTCTCCAACGCCACATTCTCCCTCAGGGAAGCAATTTCTCATATTTTCTTTATTACCTCCTAACTCGAGTATTTTACAATTTTCTTTCCTGACACTTTTTTCTTGCGATATTCTCTCTTTCTCTCTTGCTGCCCTCCACTAATCCTTCTGTTCGCCCTCCACCATCCTCCTTTGCTGCCCTCCACCAATCCTCCTGTTGCTGCCCTCAACCAATCCTTCTGTTGCTGCCCTCCACCAATCCTCTGTCTGCTGCCCTCCAATCCTGTTCTGCCTCCACCAATCCTCCTTTGCTGCCCTCCACCAATCCTCCTGTTGCTGTCCTCTACTCCAATCTTCTGTTGCTGCCGCCTTTCCACTATCCTTGTTGCTGCCCTCCACCAATCCTCCTGTTGCTGCCCTCCACCAATCCTCCTGTTGCTGCCCTCCACCAATCCTTCTGTTGCTGCCCTCCACCAATCCTGTTGCTGCCCTCCACTAACCTCCTGTTTTCTGCCCTCCACCAATCTTCTGTTGCTGCCCTGCCACCAATCTCCTGTTCTGCCCCCACCAATCCTTCTGTTGCTGCCCTCCACCACTGGCTTGGTCTTCCTGTTGCTGCCCTCCACCATCCTTCTTTGCTGCCCTCCACCAATCCTGTTGCTTGCCCTCCACCAATCCTCCTGTTGCTGCCCTCCACCAATCCTCCTGTTGTTGCTCTCAGTAGGTTAGGTGGGTTGGTTGGGTTATCATGTCTCTGGTTAGGGGAAAATAGTTTCCGTTTTTTTCCGTTCTGTTTAGGCCAAAAACGGAAACTTGGTGGTCTCGAACTATAACTTGGTGGTCTCGAACTATAACTTGGTGGTCTCGAACTATAACTTGGTGGTCTCGAACTATAACTTGGTGGTCTCGAACTATAACTTGGTGGTCTCGAACTATAACTTGGTGGTCTCGAACTATAACTTGGTGGTCTCGAACTATAACCATAAGGGTGATAAGTCTGTGGAGGGTCAATTGAATCCCGCTATGTTATTTCTAACAAGTAGGCCCCGTGTAATTATTACAGCAGTTCGGGTGGCAGCCAATCAACGCACAGGACTGCCGCGCCAGCAATTCTTTGCCCGTTGTTTGATGGGAGTAAAGTAGTTTACCGTCGTTTTAACTCGTTAACTTGAGTGTTAATTATGTGTTTGTTTGATGAGTGCTTTTTGCCGAGGGGATCTCATTAGCGTTGGCAAGTGGCGTTGACTTTGATACCAAAATTGCGTTAATGAACCACGCGGCCGCTCGCGCACCCCGGCAGGGGGAAAACACACGCACGTTTCCAGCACTTTAACGAAGATTGTGTGTGTGTGTGTGTGTGTGTGTGTGTGTGTGTGTGTGTGTGTGTGTGTGTGTGTGTGTGTTGTGTGTGTGTGTGTGTGTGTGTCGAATTTTCTAACCTTTTCCGTGCAACGTTTCATAGTTACGAACAGCGGCAGAACACACACACACACACACACACACACACACAAGGCCTCGCGGCAGAGTGGACAGCGCTCAGTAGTAGTAGTAATAGTAATCCTAGTAGCCCCAAGGGCCTGGGTTCGACTCCCGGCAGAAACAAATGGGCCGAGTTTCTTTCACCTGATAATTCTGTTCATCTAGCAATAAATAGGTACCAGGGAGTTAGACAGCTGCTTCGGGTTGCTTCCTGGAGGATGTTTGTGTGTGTGAAGAGATATGATAGTGGAAAAAAGGTCGGGAGTTGGGATTATAGATGAGTATGAGGCATTATAGATGACGGGAGTATGAGGCATTATAGATGCCGGGAGTATGAGGCATTATAGATGACGGGAGTATGAGGCATTATAGATGACGGGAGTATGAGGCATTATAGATGCCGGGAGTATGAGGCATTATAGATGACGGGAGTATGAGGCATTATAGATGCCGGGAATATGAGGGATTATATGCTGATGGTGTGTGGGGGGGTAATTTTTAACTGATGAAACTGAGGGATTACTGTAATGTGTTGCTTGTGGGATTACAGTTAATATACTTGAGGGATTACAGTTAAGTAGATTTTTTGAGGGATCAGATCTGATAGCTCTCGAAGTTTGGTTGATGGAGTGTTGTTAACTCTCCCAGGGCCTCTGTGAGGCGAGGCAGGATATGAGGTGAGGCAGGCTGTGAGGTGAGGCAGGCTATGAGGTGAGGCAGGCTATGAGGGCAGAGAGGCTGTGAGTTTATATCCCTTACGGTCATACGAAGGTGTTGAAATGACTTGGGTTCGCTGAAGTGTCTCTTAGAGCACCTCTTGCAACTGTCACACACATCCCAGCATGACTCCTCGTGTCACGAGGGAGGGCCAGAGCCTCGTGGAGCTCCACCGGAGGCACTCCGTCACTACTGTCTTCACTGTGGGGCTCTGTACTCACTTCCCCGTCGTGATTAAGACGGCGCTTAACCCCTGTGTCCGCCAACCCCACAACACAGGGAGCTCACAGCACCTCTGGGGGACGCACTAGGGGTACATTCTGTCCCCAGAGGGCGGGAGGTAGAGTGGCAGGTGTTTATCTAGGATACCTGGTTATCCAGGTATCGGGTATATCTCACCTGCGGCCAGCGCGGAGGAAATGACTTCATTTTCTCTACCCTGGTCCTCTTGAAACATGAGGCTTCCCTCATGTTTCCCTTCGTTCACTGGTTTCATTAATTCTTTAAACCTGAACTCAAGTGGTCATTATCCTAACTGTCAGGATTTCTCATATAAATGACGGGGGTATAATGGTCATTAAGGGTCAATATGGGTGGCTGTCTTTGTTGCCTCCAGGGTCAATATGGGTGGCTGTCTTTGCTGCCTCCAGGGTCAATATGGGTGGCTGTCTTTGCTGCCTCCAGGGTCAATATGGGTGGCTGTCTTTGCTGCCTCCAGGGTCAACATGGAGGTGTTGACTGTCAGATGATCTTGGCTGTTGATTGTTTACATCTTGGAGGTGTTCAGTCTGGTGTGACGGTCCTTGTTATCCCTGGCGGCGCACGTCGTGGCTAGAGGGTGTAGGGAGGTGTTGTAGGGGTGTGCTTACCTTACACTGACCATGGAGGGCGAGGGGGAGGTGCTGTAGGGGTGTGCTTACCTTACACTGACTATGGAGGAGCTATCTCTATCTCTTTATGCCCCCGACTTACCAGTTTTGTAGTTCCTTATGGTATTACAGTTGAACCATTCTGACGTTAACTTCTTGCAATGTACTCGTTCATTACCCGTGCAGGATGAGAGTGTTTCCTTACATCCTTTCGGTTAATTTGTGTTTCCAGCTTCCACCTGTGTAATCTTGTCCTACTTTCTCTAAATTTGAAGAGGCTATCCCCTCGTCATATCTATGATCCTCATTATCTTGTATGTTGTAATAATATCCCCTCTGTTCCTTCTATCCTCTAGGATTGTGAGATTTAGTTCCATTAGCCTATTGTCGTAGCTTGACCGTCTTAGCTCTGGCATCAGTCTTATTGCTAACCGTTGTTCTTTTTAAATTTTGGCTTTAGGCTTCACAAGGTGCGGATTCCATTACGATGCTGCATGTTCAAGTATTGGTCTAACATATGTTGGGTAGATTGCCCTGACGAAATCCTGATTTACATTTCTTATCGATGTTCTTATATCTGCAAGTGTCGCAGATGCTGCTGATGTTATCATGTTTTTGTGAGTCTCTGGTGTTTGTGTTGTAGCTCTATCGACGTCAACATCTCTCTCGCTTTCATATTTCTGTAGTTGCCTTCCCATTATGTTGTAAATGCCTTTTGGTCGTGTCTCTCCCTTCCCTATCTTCATTGCCTTACATTGGTTGGAATTGAATTCCAGGAACCATTTGTTAGTCCACTTCTCGAGTCTGTCATTGTTTTCCTGTAACTTCCTGCAATCTTTCTCTGTTTTTACATCCCTCATCAGCTTGGCGTCATCTGCAAACATTGACATGTCTTTGAGCTCACTCCTTCGGGCAGGTCGTTCACATAAATTATGAAAATCAATGGGTCCAAGACAGAGCCTTGTGGGACCCCACTTGTTATATTCCTCCAGTTAGATACCTCCTGTCTGACTGTGACTCTTTGTTTTCTGCCCTTCAGGTACTCCTTTACGCAGTTCAGTACAGCAGTACAGTTCCCCCGCATGAAAGACTGCTGTACAGTTCATCCTGTACAGCAGTCTTTCATGGAGGGAACAGTGTCAAATGCGTTTTGACAATCTAGGAAAGTACAGTGTAACCTACTTTCTTTTTCTTGTCATATTTTAGTAACCTTGTCAAGTTTGTCATGCATCTAAATTGATGCTGATCTTTTGTCACGTAGTTGGTTCACTCGAGAAGCTCCACCGGTCTCGACTTGATTACTTTCTCCGGCACTTTACACAGAGTGCTTGTCAGTTCCACCGGTCGGTAATTTACTGCCTCCTTTCTATCCCCCCTTTCCTGAATATTGGGACTATGTTTAACTTTTTCCAGATTCCGGCGAAATTTCCTGTCAAGTATTTTATTATAAATTTTAGATAATGGTTGAGAAATGGACACACACGCACACACACACACACACACACACACACACACACACACACACACACACACACCACACACACACACCCACACACACACACACACACACACACACACACACACACACACACACACTAGGTGAGTACACACACACACACACACACACACACAGGCGGGACACAGAGTCATGCTCGATCCTGCAGACACACACTAGGTGAGTACACACACACACACACACACACACACACACACACACACACACACACACACACACACCCACACACACAGGTGATACACACACACACACACCCACACCACACACCACACACACACACACACACACACACACACACACACATACACACACACACACCACACACACACACACAGGCGGGATCCAAGAGTCAATGCTCGATCCTGCAGACACAACTAGGTGAGTACACACACACACACACACACACACACACACACACACACACACACACACACACACACACACACACACACACACACACACACACACACACACACACACACACACACACAGCCGACAAAAAACTGCAACATTTTTCCCTCTCAGCCACATATAATGAATCTCTCGTGGGCCTTCACAAAAATCCACTGGTCCTCAGAATATATTATTCCTACTCGGAAAATTGCCTCCATAAATAGCTGAAGCACAGAGCACTACGACCTCCTCCTCCTCCTCCTGCTTCTCCTCCTGCTCCTCCTGCTCCGCCTCCTGCTGCTCCTCCTGCCCCCCCCCCACACCGCCCACAGGCAAAACGTGGCATAAAGCTACATATTCAGTTCCTGATGAAAACAGGTTCCTAACCCTCACGTGGAGAAGGACAAGAGGGTTGAGCAGGTCTGCCCAGACACGTTATTACACCTCAGTCTAACATCGCTACAGGAGAAGAGTATTGGAGAGGGGGACCTGATAACAACGTGAAAGATACCAGAGGGGAATGGACGAAATGGACAGATGTTTCCCCTATTCCACTAGACAAACAAATAGAACGAGATGCCATAGAGCACTAGAATGCCGAGTGGAATCAGGTGCTTAATTGCTGGAAGTCTGGGGCCCCAGAGCTAAAGCTCGCTCTCTGTAGACATGGACAGGTAGGCACACGTGGGGTGTAGATCGGAACTATGGGAGGGACTATGGGAGAAACCAGGGCTATGGGAGCCAGATAAATGTCATACAGGAAGGTCTCCAGTTTGCTGATTAACCGAGGGAGGGGCAGGAAGAAGGGGGGACTCAAGAGCTAAAGCTCAACCACCTTCAAACGCGGCTAGGTGGGTGGGTTTAGGTGGACACGCGGTATTTATTCCAGGACGTGAGTCTTGAATACGTGTGAAGGTTGTTAAGGCTTCACGCTCCTCTCAGCTTGTGTGTGTGTGTTGCGCCTCGTAGCCACCGCTTAGGTCCTGGAGGCTCTTGGTAGGTCCTGGTGGCCCTGGGTAGGTCCTGGTGGCTCTTGGTAGGTCCTGGTGGCTCTTGGTAGGTCCTGGTGGCTCTTGGTAGGTCCTGGTGGCTCTTGGTAGGTCCTGGTGGCTCTTGGTAGGTCCTGGTGGCTCTTGGTAAGCCCTGATAGCTCTTGGTAGGTCCTGGTGGCTCTTGGTAGGTCCTGGTGGCTCTTGGTAGGTCCTGGTGGCTCTTGGTAGGTCCTGGTGGCCCTAGGTAAGTCCTGGTGGTCCTGGGTAGGTCCTGGTGGTCCTGGGTAAGTCCTGTTGGTCCTGGGTAAGTCCTGGTGGCACTCGTTAAGCCCTGGGGGCTCAGGTTAAGTCACCCTGGATCTGGGTAGGTTAAAGCCACCTCCATTCACAACGTTTTGGCCAAATACGACAAAGAACTTGTACATCAGTAAAGTTAAATTACAAATCAACACCACCACCACTGGACTGAGTAAGGGAGTACCCGACAGACAGAAAACAGAGAGTTACAGTCAAAGATGAGGCTTCGAGTAAGGCAACAAGTGGAGTTCCCCAAGGTTCGGTCTTAGGTCCCCTATTGTTCCTCAGCGCAAAGCTAAGGAAGCATCCGAGGAGGATTGCAGATGGCTACTTGACAAATTACTGGAATGGGCAAACAAGTGGTTGCTAGACTTCAGTCACAACAAGTGTAAGGTAATGAATATGAGAAAGGGAGAATTGAGACCAGGAGCTATCCACATCATAAGGGAAAGGCAAGGACACGAGTCGGAGAGAGAAAAACATTTGGGAGGGGATTTAATTTGAACACTATCTCCTGAGGCACATATAAACAGAGTAACATCGGCGGCATGTGAGACGCTGGCAACCATTACACCGTCGTTCAGGTACCTTAATTCAGGGCTGTTTCAGGGAAAGTCTACACAGCGTTTCTTAGACCAAGAGAAACTCTCTGGAGCAGAACGGGAATCGAACCTGCGTCCGTTAGCACCAGAGGCGCCACACACCCCTAAGCTAACCCTTAGTGGTTTGACGGGCTTTTGGGGTTACCCTAGACGCTAGTTCGATCCCCCTCTCTGCTCCAATGACACTTTTGTAAATACATAACATCACTGTGATTTCCTTGTGTACCCTTAGTCCGGCCTGGAACCCGCACCTAGTGAAGCATAAAAGGAAAATTGCAAAACATACAAAGGTTGGCAACCGAGACTGGTGCCAGAGCAAAGAGGCTTGAGCTGTGAGGACAGGCTCAGGGAATCAGACCTCACAACCCTGGAAATGAATAAGAGAGGGCATGATCGTAACATACACGATAACTCCCCTGGCATGTGTCCTCACATCCCCGTGGTGTATATAGGCATGTGTCCTCACATCCCAGTGGTGTATATAGGCATGTGTCCTCACATCCCAGTGGTGTATATAGGCATGTGTCCTCACATCCCAGTAGTGTATATAGGCATGTGTCCTCACATCCCAGTAGTGTATATAGGCATGTGTCCTCACATCCCAGTGGTGTATATAGGCATGTGTCCTCACATCCCAGTGGTGTATATAGGCATGTGTCCTCACATCCCAGTAGTGTATATAGGCATGTGTCCTCACATCCCAGTGGTGTATATAGGCATGTGTCCTCACATCCCAGTGGTGTATAGGCATGTGTCCTCACATCCCAGTAGTGTATAGGCATGTGTCCTCACATCCCAGTAGTGTATATAGGCATGTGTCCTCACATCCCAGTAGTGTATATAGGCATGTGTCCTCACATCCCAGTGGTGTATATACGCATGTGTCCTCATAACCCAGTGGTGTATATAGGCATAAAATAGGCATTACTGATTTTCTCACAAATATTTATATTCCTATTAATTACAAACATAATAAACCACAGTTAAACACAATTATAAAACACCAAAAATAAAACGAGGAAAAACCACGAGAAAAGTAAACACAACACCTGAAGAGAAAACCAAGATCAAACGAAAACAAACAAAAAGGCGTGGGAAAAGCCCCCCCCCCCCCACGCAAACAAAACAAGATCAGAAAACCCCCACAAAAGCAAGCCAGGCTGAACCAACAAAAGATCCGTGTATATACACAGGAAGATTAACTGTCAAAAGTGTGAAAAGCTTTCACTATAAATTTGTGAGCAGAGTAAAGGTCCGTTCCGTCTGTGTGACTGTTAATATCTGTTTTAACTGTTGATCTGTCATGTGTGTTTTATCTGTGATTCCTGTCCAGAGGTGATGCCTGTCTGTGTTTCCTGTCCTGAGGTGTTGCCTGTCTATCTTTTGTGCTGTTTCTCGCAGCCCGTCTACCTGTCCCAGGCACCACACCGTAAGTGGTAACTTGAGCTAAAACCGTGAAAGAAAGAATGAGCATCGCTTGCTAAGATGGGCGGGGGGGGGATAGAAGCTGCGGGCTGGAAGATAGTAGGTGAGAGAAAGGAGAGGGAGAGAGAGAGAGAGAGAGAGAGAGAGAGAGAGAGAGAGAGAGAGAGAGAGAGAGAGAGAGGAGAGAGAGAGAGAGAGAGAGAGAGAGAGAGAGAGAGAGAGAGAGAGAGAGAGAGAGGGAGAGAGAGAGAGAGAGAGAGAGAGAGTGGGAAAGATGTAATAAGACAATGAAGAAAGTAAGAGGGAATCTGTCCAGTCACTATGATTCTGTTCGCTCTCACCATCCACTCTCCTCACAATCCCATGTCCTCACTATCCCTTGTACTCATTATCCCGTGCCTTCATTATCCTCTCTCTCACAATTTCCTCGCCTTACAATGCTATCTCACCATCCCCTCTTCTCACTTTCCTCTCTCGGTATCCCCTCTCCCTCACAGCCCTCTCTCACTATCCCTTCTCTTCACTATCCATAGCTGTTTTGTCATGCTTCTTTGTTATGCTCGAGGATAAGACTTTCCCTCATAAATCATTGAACTTTCTGGCCTTCAAGCCTTCAAGGGGAATAAATAAAACTGTCTAAAGGTGAGGAAAAGTCTAAGTAAACTCCACCAGTTTACTGGGGCCAACTTATCTACATATCTTTATGTATATATGCCATTATCTATATACATATATACAACTTGGTAACAATTAAGTCAAGGCGCAAGTCAAGAAGCTGTCACTAAGTCACTAAGTACAGATCATATAATACCATTGGTACACTAGACAACTTAAGACTTGGTGCTCTAGAAAGCTTAAGACTGGCTGAACAAATCCACGAGGGCCGTGACGAGGATTCAAACCTGCGTCAGGAACTTCGGTTTCAACTCTTTTACCCTGTCGTAGTTCAGTCGATTAAGGCAGTGTCTGGGATGCTCCAGGACGCAGGTTCGAATCCTCGTCACGGCCCTTGTGGATTTCTTCATTTGATGCATCACTTTAGTGTGATCTCTGTGTGCAGTTAAGACTGGCTGTTATAAACATTGTGGGGTAGTGACGTTACATAACCAGAGTGGGGAATAATGTGTCAATATGGACA
>NC_059593.1:26837241-26869741 GCF_020424385.1 Procambarus clarkii | reverse complement strand
TGACCTTGTAGGTCACTCGTCCTGGTCTGGTGACCTTGTAGGTCTCTCGTACTGGTCTGGTGACCTTGTAGGTCATTCGTCCTGGTCTGGTGACCTTGTAGGTCTCTCGTCTAGTGACCTTATAGGTTCAGTGCCAATGAATCGGTTCTTTCCCAAGGTCACAAGCTCTTTTATTTCTGCCAATCAACTGTATTTTATTTTATAAAAGCTATACCCACATAACTGAGAACCAGCTCTCTCTCTCTGGCTCGTGTGCTTGGTCCCTTGGTCTAAATTTCATTATCCTTCCATCCAATACATGGAATACAGCATGAATATAACTTTATATATATATATATCCTCCTGTTGTATTATACATCTCGCTTGGTATTGTGTTTTAGCTACAGTGTTCTACCTGGTTGTATTATTCTGCTACACGAAGCTCTGTTTATTAATCCGGTTAGTAATACCTTTGTGGTTTGATAGTGGTTCTTTTTAATAAATTATAAAATAAAAATATAAAAATAAAACAAAAATATAAAAATAAAATAAAAATATAAAAATAAAATAAAAATATAAAAATAAAATAAAAATATAAAAATAAAATAAAAATATAAAAATAAAATAAAAATATAAAAATAAAATAAAAATATAAAAATAAAATAAAAATATAAAAAATAATAAAAATATAAAAATAAAACAAAAATATAAAAATAAAATAAAAATATAAAAATAAAAATAAAAAATAAAAATAAAATAAAAATATAAAAATAAAATAAAAATATAAAATAAAATAAAAATATAAAAATCAAATAAAAATATAAAAATCAAATAAAAATATAAAAATCAAATAAAAATATAAAAATAAAATAAAAATATAAAAATAAAATAAAAATATAAAAAAAGTCGTATTCTGTTAGAGGTTTTCTGTTGCCTATTTTCACTATATATTCATTTCTTTGTTTTTTTCTATTTTCCAACCATTTTTTTTTTATCTTCTGTCAGTCACTAATTTAATTTCGTTCGTTATTAGACCTCATACACTTTTTTTTGCATTCCGTAGTGCTTTTGCGAATTCCTGCTCGCGCTGTTTATTCCTGCGAAAATTGCGAGACTTTCTATTTCATTGGTCTATTTGCATATCAATTTTTGCTTCGCTGTGCTCGCTTCTCTCGTATTTGCATTTCACTTTTGACTTTCGTATCTTGGTAATTAACTCATTGGCAATATGCATTCTTTAAATTCACATATTATATATATATATATATATATATATATATATATATATATATATATATATATATATATATATATATATATATATATATAAACACCTGAGAGTCACTTCTGAGTTCAGCAGAATATTGATGACTCGCGGAGACACTGAGTCACTGCTTATCCTCAGTGATGTATGTTTTGCCTCCATTGAGAGTCATTGCTGACTAAATGAGAGACAGTGAATCACTGTTCGCTCACTGGAAGTCACTGTGAGATTGTGTTGATCCACTCACCGTCCTTATTAACACACGGCAAATCACTGTGTGAAGTATTTCTGATTAGCTGAGACACTGCTGAGTCGGTGGGAGTCACTGTGAAGCGCTTCTAACTCTCCTCCAAGACACTTCTACTGAACTGGCAGTCTTGGAGAGGCTCTGTTAGCTCAGTTAAAGGTGCTAATTGGCTTGTTTAAATAATTTAAGTGGGACGAAGAGGGTTGCTGAACCTCTACTGCACGTTGGCTGTTGAACAGTCCACCACCTCCCCCCCCTCCACCACTCCCCCCACCACTCCCTTCCCCCTCCACCACTCCCCCCCACCACTCTCCCCACCACACTCCCCCTCCACCTCCCCCTCCACAATACCTGCCTCGCTCCACTACCGTCAAATTTACAAATTTTCTCGTCTATATTTGCTTGTGTAAAATGTTTGCTTTATCTTTGCTTGCGCTGTCGATCCCGGGGTTATCAGGGAGAGTTATGTTTGTTTGTGTGGGGAGGGGGTTGTGTGTGTGTTTGTGTGGGGAGGGGTTGTGTGTGTTTGTGTGTGGGGGGGGGTTGTGTGTGTTGTTTGTTGTGTGTGTGGGGGGGTTATGTGTGTGTTTGTGTGGGGGGGGTTATGTGTGTGTTTGTGTGGGGGGGTGGGGTTATGTGTGTGTGTTTGTGTGTGGGGGGGGGGTTGTGTGTGTTTGTGTGGGGGGGGTTTGTGTGTGTGTTTGTGGGGGGGGGTGTGTGTGTGTTTGTGTGGGGGGGGGGTTTGTGTGTGTGTGTTTGGTGGGGGGTTGTGTGTGTTTGTGTGTGGGGGGGGGTTGTGTGTGTTTGTGTGGGGGGGGTTGGTTGTGTGTGTTGTGTGTGGGGGGGGGGTTGTGTGTGTTTGTGTGTGGGGGGGGGGGGTTATGTGTGTGTTTGTGGGGGGGTATGTGTGTGTTTTGTGTTGGGAGGGTGTGTGTGTGTTTGTGGGGAGGTTGTGTGTTTGCGTGGGGGGAGGTTTATGTGTGTGTTTGTGTGGGGGACGGGTGTTTATGTGTTTGTGTGGGGGACAGGTGTGTGTGTTTGTGTGGGGGACAGGTGTGTGTGTGTGTTTGTGTGGGGAGGGTTGCATACATGTTTGTGTAAGGAAGGCATGAACCACACCTGCTGGACATATAAATCAATAATCGAGGGACAAAAATAAGATAAACAAATCAACACGACAAACGAACAAACAAATCAATAGACAGTATACATTAACAAAGATTAAGCGCCTCAAGACAGACAGACAGACAGACGCGGCCGACCGTCTTCGCTCATTACTAAAACATCGTCTTAGAAATTGTAATTTTCTGATCGAATATGTAATTAGTTAAGTGGAAAAACAGGATAATGTTAGGCTTGTAGATCCCCTTGGTGAAGCCTGCTCTCTTCTCTCTCTCTCCTCTCTCTCTCTCTCTCTCTCCTCTCCGTCTCTCTCTCTCTCTCTCTTCTCTCCTCTCTCTCTCTCTCTCTCTCTCTCCTCTCTCTCTCTCTTTCTCTCTCTCTCTCTCTCTCTCTCTCTCTCTCTCTATCTCTCTTCTCTCTCTCTATCTCTCTCTCTCCTCTCTCTCTTCTACTCTCTCTCTCTCTCCTCTATCTCTCTCTCTTCTCTCTCTCGCTCTCTCTCTCTCTCTCTCTCTTCTCCTCTCTCTCTCTCTCTCTCTCTCTCTCTCTCTTCTCTCTCTCTTCTCTCGAGGGAGGGAGGGGGGGGGGAGCTATCAGGGGAAAAAAAGCGCCAAGCCATTACGACTATATAGCAATTCGAGAAAGAGATGGAATAGAAACATCATCATAATATACGCCACTATCTTTACACATTATACTCCAGCGTCATAGCGGTTTGGCTCAAGACCAAGAGGTCTTGAGAGTCGACTGGAGGCGTGAGGGTGGAGAATTTGCTGTTTGACGAGGAGTTGAGCCTTTGTTTCTTGTGTCTTGGGTGTGTGTGTGTGTGTCGGTGTGTGTGTGTGTGTGTGGTGTGTGTGGTGTGTGTGTGTGTGTGTGTGTTCACCTAGTTGGGTATTCATCTAGTTGTGCTTGCGGGGGGTTGAGCTTTGGCTCTTTGGTCCCGCCTTTCAGCTGTGTACAGATTCCTGAGACTTCTGGGTTCTTTTCAGATCATTTGAAACTGTGTATGGAGTCAGCCTCCACCACATTACTGCCTAATGCATTCCACTTGTTAACTACTCTGACACTGAAAAAAAAATCTAATGTCTCTGTGGCTCATTTGGGGACTAAATTCTGTCCCCAAAAGCCCACATCAAAAGAATATCATCAGCGGCATATGCTAGACTGGCCAACATAAGAACAGCCTTTAGAAACTTGTGTAAGGAATCGTTCAGGGCCTTGGTATATCACTTATGTCAGACCAATCCTGGAATATGCAGCTCCAGCCTGGATTCATTCCTACTTAAACACAAGACAAAGTTATAAAAGATTCAGAGGTATACCACCAGACTAGTCACACAACTGAGAGGTATGAGCTATGAGGAAAGGATAAGGGAGCTGAACCTCACGTCCCTGGAAAACAAAAGAGTAAAGGGAGACATGATAACCACCTACAAAATTCTCAGGTTATGTCCACTCCTAAGTCTCTCTTTTTCAGACGTTCAAAGTTACCTTCCCTTCATCCTCTACTGTATTTGAGGTCTTCCTGCTCCAGTTTCTATCCTCATGGCCTTGTGCACGTGCGTGTCTGTTCATTTGTGTATGTACACATCTGTGTGCATCTGTGCATGTGTGTACATCTATCTGATCGCATGGTATCCTTATCGCATAAAAACGATAAAACACCTAAATTATTGGGACCATCTCAAAGCGCCCAAAATGTTCTCTCTGGAAAGGAGACGAGAAAGGTATCAAATAATGTATACATGGAAGATACTGGAGGGTCAGGTCCCAAATTTACACAGTAGAATAACACCATACTGGAGCGAAAGGTACGGAAGGAAATGCAGAACCAGTGAGGAGTAGAGGTGCCATAGGCACAATCAGAGAACACTGAACATCAGAGGTCCACAGCTGTTCAACACCCTCCCAGCAAGCATTAGAAATATTGCCGGAACGAAAGTGGATGTCTTCAAGAGGCACCTGGACAAGCTCTAGCAAGAAGTGCCGGACCAACCGGGTTGTAGTGGATATGTGGGTCTGCGGGCCGCTCCGAGCAACAGCCTGTTGGACCAAGTTATTACAAGTCGAGTCTGGCTTCAGGCCGGGCTCGAGTAGTCGAAGAGCTCTCAAAACCCTCTCCAGGTATGCTCTAATAGAGCATATATACATACCACATCCAGGTATGTGTGTGTATACATCTTTGTGCGTCTGTGTATGTGTGTAAACATATGTGCGCGTGTCAGAGTGCAGACACGCGCGTGCGTACATTTATGCTCTGAAATGAAGCAATTTACATGTAAAATGAATAAATGGTCACCTCCCCCTCCCCCCAATTCATGTTGCAAATCAGATCAAAGTGGAAACGTCACTAGGGAAAATGGAAGTTTTAGTGTCAGACAGACAGACAGACAGACAGACAGACAGACAGACAGACAGACAGACAGACAGACCGACAGACAGACAGACGGTCACATAAAACCTTTTGAGATCTGAAGGATCCTTTCATTATTTAATATTTCAGGGAAGGTGGGAGGAATGGGGCTACCGACTCCTTGGTAACACTGCTTACTGGAATACTAACTCCTGTTATGACCCATAAATGTGTGTGAGAGAGAGAGAGGAGAGAGAGAGAGAGAGAGAGAGAGAGAGAGACGAGACCGAGAGAGAGATGAGAGGAGAGGAGGAGAGAGACTTGAGAGAGAGATGAGAGAGAGAGAGAGAGAGTGAGAGACGAGAGAGAGAGAGAGAGAGAGAGAGAGAGAGTGTGTGAGTGTGTACAAGCACTTGAAGGTGCGAGGCTACGTCTTAGAGTCCCTCATCTCACTAGAAGTAGTAAGGGCCAAGTACACTTAAAATCCCGTTGAATGATACTGTGTACTTCAACACTGGTCGTCTGGCTAGATCTCTTGCATCTTGGTTTAATTGCAAAAGAATTTCTCCAAATGTCATATTTGTTCGAGGTTGACGTAAAGAATAAAAATTAACTGTAGAAGGTATTACACTTATTATAAATTTACCCAACGTTTCGAACCTACATGGTTCATTCTCAAGTGAGGAGACAGGAGAAGACATCGGATTTATACGGATTTGAACTGCTGGGAGGTCCGGTATATATAAATATCTCAAAGATTAGTCCGGTGTAGCGGGTGTGGCGTTGTGTGAGAGTGAATAGTTCCGTTATTTGAGTATGTTGGGTTGTTCGATTTTTGTAATCTGTAATCTTCTTCCATCTCGAGTTTTGTCTACTACACATACAAGTGTTTTTATTCAACATTACTCTTGGTTAGGGTGATGTCATGGGCTTGTCTCAATCGCTTTTAAGGGGCACCTGATTGAAGATGACAGGTCAAACGCGTCGTCAGCTTGGTCGACGTCATACCTATGTACTCAGATTGAAGGTTGCAATGTTGGGGGGGGGGGGGGCAGGTGGACTTTCGACCGCTTTAAAGGGTTCTCAGTTGGCTGTTTTTAATGAGGAGGTCAGTCTTCACAAGGTGGTATATCGGGGTGAATATAGTGTGTAGTAAAGATGCAAGATGAGGGGAGGGGTGGGGGGGGTGGGGGGGGGGGACAGGCGGAAGAGGAGGGAACAAGATAGAGATAGATATAGAAGTAGATAGGGAGGGAGTGCTGGGTAACTATTATAAATACAACAGGCAACGCCGGGCGCCCCCTAGTGTGTGTGTGTGTATATATATATATATATAGAGAGGAGAGAGAGAGTGAGAGAGAGAGAGGAGAGAGAGAGAGAGAGAGAGAGAGGAGAGAGAGAGAGAGAGAGAGAGAGAGAGAGAGGAGAGAGAGATATGCATGTCTTAACTCGAGGAAAGCAATATCCATGAAAGCGTGAAACCTCTCCCTGGTAGACTACCAATGGGAGCGATTTCGACTCTGTGGAATAAGTACCCACAAGCCAAGGCAGATAGCATTGCCTTCGTTCTTATCCTCGCCTACGGCCAGCAGTGAAGTATTGGAGAGAGCGATCCCACCGCAGCGCTTTAAGAGATTTCTTTGGGATTTCACAACTCCTAGTTCATTAAGTCTTGTTCAGTGGAACACTCTTGGCGGCTCTTAACGATTGTAAATCAAGCGATTGTAAAGAGACTCTCTGGAAAAGCTCTGGATTATCTGGTAGAGAATCTCTTTCTCTCTCTCTCTCTCTCTCTCTCTCTCTCTCTCTCTCTCTCTCTCTCTCTCTCTCTCTCTCTCTCTCTCTCTCTCTCCTCTCTCTCTCTCTCTCTCTCTCTCTCTCTCTCTCTCTCTCTCTCTCTATCTCTCTCTCTCTCTCTCTCCTCTCTCTCTCTCTCTCTCTCTCTCTCTCTCGCCTTCCTAGTCCCCACATTCTATAAAAATTGCATTTTCGATGAATGGAGGGAAAAATAGCGTTATATTTGAAATAATTAACGAACATCTATTAAGTGTCCGGTCATACTGGGAATTGGCAGCCTCGTTAGTGAACCACCGTTCTCTTCATTTATGTAATTATTAGAGATATATGGTCGTTCAGGAGGTGTTGTGGAGCTGTTGTGGGGTTTTGTTGTGTGTGTGATGGTGTATTGTGGGGGTATGGCCGGTCTTTGGTTATAATTGTTGGAGAGGCATTTTCAATTGGTATTAATTGTATTAAATAAAGAGCTTGGATGGGCTGAGTTGTGATGGTGGTGATGGTGATGGTGGTGATGGTGATGGTGGTGATGGTGATGGTGGTGATGGTGATGGTAGTGATGTTAGAACACCACAACCATTGGCTCGTATGGTGCTCAGGATCAGTGACTACGGGAAGGTGTGAAATAATTCTTCACGCCCAGCTTTCTTAAACTCTTGTTTGGTACTTATACTTTGAACTTTTCTACCTCCTTGAGGATGGAGGTGGCTTCCACAACTTTTTCTTTCAATGCATTCCACCTGTTGACTTCCCGTACTGGGGTATCGACTATTTCCTGACGTTTGACTCATTTGTCTTTCCAGCTTCCATCTGAGTCCCCTTGTCCTACTTTCCGTTGCTTTTAAGAAGCTGGCCTTGTTAATTTGTCTAATCCCCCGCGGCAGTATCTCGAATGTAGTGATCATGGCCTCTCTAATCTTTTACTCGTCTAAGGTTGAGAGGTTGAGTTTATCACACCTGCTATGTGTATCTCCCGAGGGGAGCCGGTCGGCCGAGCGGACAGCACACTGGACTTGTGATCCTGTGGTCCCGGCTTCGATCCCAGGCGCCGGCGAGAAACAATGGGCAGAGTTTCTTTCACCCTATGCCCCTGTTACCTAGCAGTAAAATAGGTACCTGGGTGTTAGTCAGCTGTCACGGGCTGCTTCCTGGGGGTGGAGGTCTGGTCGAGGACCGAGCCGCGGGGACACTAAAGCCCCGAAATCATCTCAAGATAACCTCAAGATAACCTCCCACCTGCTATGTGTCTCACGTGAGCTGGCAACACTGATGTGCTGCAGGGTTGCCCACATGCCCCACAAACAGGAAGTGTTGGAGGTGTCTACCCTGGGTGAGGGGTGAGAGAGGGAGGGAGGGAGACGCGGAAGGAAGGGGAAAGAGGGAGAGAGACGGAAGGGGAGGAGGAAGGGGGAAGGAACAGAAACAGTGAGAGAGGGAGGTGAATAATGGTAGTCAAGGGAGGTGTTGATAAAGCTGATGGAAGGTGAGAGACGTGAATTGTTGAGGGGTAGGTGAAGGGGAGGAAGATGGGGAGTGAGGTCAAGGATGGGGAGTGGGGGGAGGAGGATGGGGAGTGGGGAGGAGGATGGGAGAGGGATGTGGGGGAGGAAGATGGGGAGTGAGGACAAGGATGGGGAGTGGGGAGGAGGATGGGGAGTGGGGAGGAGGATGGGGAGTGGGGGAGGAAGATGGGGAGTGAGGACAAGGATGGGGAGTGGGGAGGAGGATGGGAGGGGAGTGAGGACAAGGATGGGGAGTGAGGACAAGGATGGGGAGTGAGGACAAGGATGGGGAGTGGGGGAGGAGGATGGGGAGTGAGGACAAGGATGGGGAGTGGGGGAGGAAGATGGGGAGTGAGGACAAGGATGGGGAGTGGGGGAGAAAGATGGGGAGTGAGGACAAGGATGGGGAGTGGGGGAGGAAGATGGGGAGTGAGGACAAGGATGGGGAGTGGGGGAGAAAGATGGGGAGTGAGGACAAGGATGGGGAGTGGGGGAGGAAGATGGGGAGTGAAGACAAGGATGGGGAGTAGGGAGGAGGATGGGGAGTGAGGTCAAGGATGGGGCCTGGGGAAGGAATTTGGCTAGTAGGATGGATCATAGGAACGGTGTTCAAGGATAGGGAATATAAAGGACGCTAGGGAGTGGGGAGAAAGATAGGGAGCAGGGATAAAAAAAAAAGTGAACGAGAGGAAGAATAGGGAGAAAGATAGAAAATGGGGAAACGATGTAAAAAAAAAAAGCAAATAGGCTGCAAGGAAAATGTGTATAAAGTGCGTAACAACAACAAAAATAAAATAAAAATAAAAAAAATACTCAAAAATATAATTGACTGGCAAAAATCAGAAATAGAATTTACAGCAATTCCATTTTTCCACAAAATTACATTAGGGGCTGACCAGCTCTTCAGTGATGGTTTTGCTTCAGAGAGTTTCAAGAGCTTTTTGGCATGTTTTATCTTTTCAATTTACTCCAAAGTTTCAAGCTGGAGAAGCTGTTAGGGTGATAAAATGGGGTTCGGGAGGTCTGCTGGAAGTGACGGAGTTGTCTAATGCTTTTCTCGGACTGTTCCATTGTCTTCTGAACCTCTCAGACGAATTACATGGTCTTCTGAACCTCTCAGACGCATTCCATGGTCTTCTGAACCTCTCTAATCTCTCTGAACCTCTCTAACCTCTCAGACGCATTCCATGGTCTTCTGAAATTCTCAGGCGTATTCCATGGTCTTCTGAAACTCTCAGGCGCATTCCATGGACATCTGAAACTCTCAGGCGCATTCCATGGACATCTGAAACTCTCAGGCGCATTCCATGGTCTTCTGAAACTCTCAGGCGCATTCCATAGTCTTCTGAAACTCTCTGGCGCATTCCATAGTCTTCTGAAACTCTCAGGGGCATTCCATACCCATGGGCATCTGAAACTCTCAGGCGCATTCCATGGGCATCTGAAACTCTCAGGCGCATTTTATGGTCTTCTGAAACTCTCAGGCGTATTCCATGGTCATCTGAAACTCTCAGGCGCATTCCATGGTCATCTGAAACTCTCAGACGTATTCCATGGTCTTCTGAAACACTCAGGCGTATTCCATGGCCTTCTGAAACTCTCAGGCGCATTCCAAGGGCATCTGAAACTCTCAGGCGCATTCCGTTGTCTTCTGTAACTCTCAGGCGCATTCCATGGTCTTCTGAAACTCTCAGGCGTATTCCATGGCCATCTGAAACTCTCAGGAACATTCCATGGTCTTCTGAAACTCTCAGGTGCATTCCATGGTCTTCTAAAACTCTCAGGTGCATTCCAAGGTCTTTGAAACTCTCAGGCGCATTCCATGGTTTTCTAAAACTCTCAGGTGCATTCCAAGGTCTTTGAAACTCTCAGGCGCATCTCATGGTCTCCTAGGACCGCCAAAGGAGGGACAAGGCACTATTGTCAAAGACATGGGATATTGTAAAAGACTACTGAAGTACAGTTTGATGTAATAGGCCGCATATAATTTCAATTTCAGTTTTTAAGAAGACGATTTAGATTCAGGATTGAGCGGCAATATTTGCAGATATATAGACGACACGAAAATTGGGTGAGATATGAATGTGAAGGGCGCTCAAAATCACTCCAATTCGATCAATTCGCCTTTGAAATGTTCGACTGAGTGGCAGTTTAATGCTGAGAAATGTAAGGTTCTGAGGCTAAGTAATGAGGCTAGAGTTACAGGATATCAGTTGGATAGTACTGTAGTGAGGATAGTTACAGGATATCAGTTGGATAGTACTGTAATGACGAAGTCTGGTTTCCATAGGGATCTGAGGGTCATGATTAGTAGGGATTTAAAGCCTCCCAAAAAATCAATGTATAAATGTTCGAAATAAGGCAAATAAGAACACTGGGATTTATTTCTAGAAGTATTAGTAACTATCACCGAACAGGAACGTTTTCAGTGGCGGAACTCAACCACTTGCGAAATCTCTACATCTTTCAACACTCATGTCGGTCTAGTGTACATATATTAAACAGTTTATAGTTGAAGCAATACGAGGATATTTATGCTAATAATAACTGAATTGTGAACGTATGTCAACAAACCCGCCATGATAGCTGAAAGAAGTAGAGGTTTCGTATGAGGATGTGTGAACGCTTGACAAGTCGTGACAATTTAGGAGGGCGAGCGAGGACATCCAGGGACTCGAACAAGTGGTCAAGAAGGGCCATATGGACCACCACGTGTAGGAAGTATGACTCTTCCCTCGGCTCCCATAGGGGAGCCGGTCGGCCGAGCGGACAGCACACTGGACTTGTGATTCTGTGGTCCCGGGTTCGATCCCGGGCGCCGGCGAGAAACAATGGGTAGAGTTTCTTTCACCCTATGCCCCTGTTACCTAGCAGTAAAATAGGTACCTGGGTGTTAGTCAGCTGTCACGGGCTGCTTCCTGGGGGGGTGGAGGCCTGGTCGAGGACCGGGCCGCGGGGACACTAAAAAGCCCTGAAATCATCTCAAGATAACCTCAAGAAGAATCACTCTTAGTGTGACGTGCTAGCAACACACTCCGCTCAGGACTTGCAGCCTAATCACATTATTACTGACAGCGTTTGTGCATTACGGCTCCCTGTGCCCAGGAGTGGAGGTGTGTGCCATGATATGCCTCCACGGTGCCCAGGAGTGGAGGCGGGTGCTAGGATATGTCTCCATGGTGCCCAGGAGTGGAGGCGTGTGCTAGGATATGCCTCCACGGTGCCCAGGAGTGGAGGTGTGTGCCATGATATGCCTCCACGGTGCCCAGGAGTGGAGGCGGGTGCTAGGATATGCCTCCATGGTGCCCAGGAGTGGAGGCGTGTGCTAGGATATGCCTCCACGGTGCCCAGGAGTGGAGGTGTGTGCCATGATATGCCTCCACGGTGCCCAGGAGTGGAGGTGTGTGCCATGATATGCCTCCACGGTGCCCAGGAGTGGAGGCGGGTGCTAGGATATGCCTCCACGGTGCCCAGGAGTGGAGGCGGGTGCTAGGATATGTCTCCATGGTGCCCAGGAGTGGAGGCGGGTACCAGGATACGCCTCCACGGTGCCCAGGAGTGGAGGCGTGTGCTAGGATATGCCTCCACGGTGCCCAGGAGTGGAGGCGAGTGCCAGGATATGCCTCCATGGTGCCCAGGAGTGGAGGCGGGTGCTAGGATATGCCTCCATGGTGCCCAGGAGTGGAGGCGGGTGCCATGATATGCCTCCATGGAGGCCAGGAGTGGAGGCGGGTGCCATGATATATAAGTACTATTATGTCTGGGATTTCTTCTAGTTCCCATTCTCTAAGTTCACTTGCTTTATTTGTAATCCCATCTATGTTAGTGTACATTGCCTTGAAGCTCACTTTCTTCTGTTCATTCTCATGTACCCTTTTTGGTGAGCGTCCTGGTGATGGGGGAAGTTGTTCCGTAGGTGTGAAGACTTGTGAGGTGGGTAACGGGGGTCTCAGGATACTGGGGTGTCAAGGGGTGGGACAGGGAGGGTATGGGGTAAGGAGGGGGACAGGGGGTGATGGGGGAGGGGGTGAAAGTGTGGGCATGGGGGGTGAAGGGGGGAGGGAAGGTTTGACTGAGCATTTTGAGTGGGGGCAGGGAGGGTTCGGGGTATGGGGGGGGGGGTTTCTATGGGCTACCTACCTTGAGGCTACCTTGAGGTGCTTCCGGGGCTTAGTGTCCCCGCGGCCCGGTCGTCGACCAGGCCTCCTGGTTGCTGGACTGATCATCCAGGCTGTTAGACGCGGCTGCTCGCAGCCTGACGTATGAGTCACAGCCTGGTTGATCAGGTATCCTTTGGAGGTGCTTATCCAGTTCTCTCTTGAACACTGTGAGGGGTTTGCCAGTTATGCCCCTTATGTGTAGTGGAAGCGTGTTGAACAGTCTCGGGCCTCTGATGTTGATAGAGTTCTCTCTCAGAGTACCTGTTGCACCTCTGCTTTTCAACGGGGGTATTCTGCACATCCTGCCATGTCTTCTGGTCTCATGTGGTGTTATTTCTGTGTGCAGGTTTGGGACCAGCCCCTCAATTATTTTCCACGTGTAAATTATTATGTATCTCTCCCGCCTGCGCTCAAGGGAGTACAGATTTAGTACAGCTTTGGGGAGGGTGGTGGTGGTCTTGCCTTTCCTCTGGTGTTGCTAGGATGCTGGTTGGGGGTTTCCCCCTCACCTCTGGGGATGTTATTTTGAGGGCTGTGATTTCCTGGTTTTCTCCTCTCACCCTGCGATTCTTCCTTGCTTTTGTTGCTATGGCTCTCTCCTCCCTCCTGTGTGTGTGTGTGTGTTGTGTGTGTGTGTGTGTGTGTGTGTGTGTGTGTGTGTGTGTGTGTGTGTGTGTGTGTGTGTGTGTGTGTGTGTGTGTGAGCGTTGCGTGTGTGTGTGTATGTGTGGTGTGTGTGTGTGTGGTGTGTGTGTGTGTGTGTGTGTGTGTGTGGTGTGTGTGTGTGTGTGTGTGTGTGGGTGTGTGTGTGTGTGTGTGCGTGAGCGTGCGTGCATGCGTGTGCGTGTGTACGTGTGTACGTGTGTGTGTGTGTGCGTATGACTTTTTTGCCTGTCTGTGAGAACGTGTTTTTGTGTAATTTTTGTTTTAAATACTATCTATATTTTGTCTTAAATATTACATGAGTCAAATTATTTCTCCATATATTTAGAACTGAACTGAGAACTGGGAATCTCTCTCTCTCTCTCTCTCTCTCTCTCTCTCTCTCTCTCTCTCTCTCTCTCTCTCTCTCTCTCTCTCTCTCTCTCTCTCTCTCCCTCCCTCTCTCTCTCTCTCTCTCTCTCTCTCTCTCTCTCTCTCTCTCTCTCTCTCTCTCTCTCTCTCTCTCTCTCTCTCTCTCTCTCTCTCTCTCTCTCTCACTCACTCTCACACACACACACACACACACACACACACACACACACACACACACACACACACACACACACACACACACACACACACACACGTACGTGCCATGTTTGTTTAATATTATTCCAATTCTTGTTTTGCTTCTACCATACTCAACAGAGTCAATATTGTGTTATTATTTAAGGTAAATTAACAATATTTTTGTGTTAGGACAATTATGTACACCACTGAATACGTACACATTAGGACACTACGTACACCCTGGGTACCCCCCCCCCACGTAACTATGTATACTTCTGAGTATCCATACACCCAAGGCTAATATATATATATATATACTTTGTAAATGTATACAATCCATCTTGCATATTTACTGCCTCTTATGTAGCTATGTATTAACTGTGTTGACTGATCACAACTCTGACTATGTTTATGTATATGTATATCCCTGATTGACTGTGTATACCACTGCACGGTCCATTGATTGACTGTGTACCTTCTTGTTTAAGTACGTACATCCCAAGTTAACTTTATTCACTGTTAAGTGTACATGCATAAGTGTACATCCACGATGGAAGCTATTCAACCGTGGTTGATGATTTACACCACTCGCTGAATATGTACACCCCTGTACACCCTCTAGGGGTCATGTGTACATCACAGATCTAAGCTCTCTATCCCCCCTGATCTAACTTGAGTTTACCCCTTTGTTTACTCATCTAAGCTCCCTATCTTTCTGATCAAACATGAGTATACTCCTTTATTGACTCATCTAAGCTCCCTAGCCTCCTGATCTAACATGAGTATACCCATCATTTACTCACCCATTCTTGTGACTGGCCTAACCAACCCCACCTCCTCCCTCCCCCAATCTAAGCACGTCTTCGCCTGTCCTTCCCTCCACACCCCCGATTGTTCTAAACATTCCCACTCTGATCTAACCACAACCACCCCGTCCCCCGGTACAGATGGTGGGGGCACCAGTCGGCACCAAGTGGCACCGGTGGACTGCCCGGTACGCCCTCTCCTCACTGTCACCACGTTCGGTAAGTGGCGCTTTCCACCAACCACCACCGCTGCTCCCGGCACACGTTGCCGGGAGCTGTATAGTGTACCGGGCTCTGTGTGTGTGTTTGTGTACCGGGCTCTGTGTACCGGGCTTTGTGTACCGGCTGTGTTGTGCGCTGATGCTTACGCGTAGGTCATACCCGGTGCTCCTGTACCGGTGACTATGTGGGGCTTAGTTCTCTGTCAGCGATTGCAAGTGGTAGTCTTGGGCAGTAGTGATTGCAATGGTAGCTTTGTAAATTGGTAATTGCAGTGTAGCTTTGTAAATTGGTAATTTGCAGTGTAGCTTTGTAAATTGGTAATTTGCAGTGGTAGCTTTGTAAATTGGTAATTGCAGTGGTAGCTTTGTAAATTGGTAATTGCAGTGGTAGCTTTGTAAATTGGTAATTTGCAGTGTAGCTTTGTAAATTGGTAATTTGCAGTGTAGCTTTGTAAATTGGTAATTTGCAGTGTAGCTTTGTAAATTGGTAAGTGCAGTGTAGCTTTGTAAATTGGTAATTTGCAGTGTAGCTTTGTAAATTGGTAAGTGCAGTGTAGCTTTGTAAATTGGTAATTTGCAGTGGTAGAATTTGTTGCACACACAGCTGAAGTAGTAGTTTTGCTGACTGGCACTCGTAGTGGCTACTTTGGGCACTGGTAATTACACTGATCTTGTGCACTTGTAGAAGTGGTGGATTGTACTGGTTCTTGTAGTAGTGGCTTTGTGCACTGATTGCCGTAGTAGTGCTTGTGTGTGTGTGTGTGTACTGGTCCCTTAAGGTAGTGGTTGTGTGGACATCTTCTGGTAGTAGCTTTGTGCACTGGCTTTAGTAGCTTGGAACGCAGAAACCTCTTCCAGTAACCAATTGAGAACGCCCGGCTGCGGTAACTTTTTCCAGCAACTCGGGGAAATATGGGTGTGTGTGTGTGTGTGGGTGGGAGCGACTTCGAGTCAATCAGTGTGGCGCGCGCCAACGCAGACCCCTTTACCTTGAGGTTACCTTGAGGTGCTTCCGGGGCTTAGCGTCCCCGCGGCCCGGTCGTCGACCAGGCCTCCTGGTTGCTGGAATCCCCTCATGCTAGTAACACAGTGAGCTTTTCGGCTGTTGACCGCAGGATTCACACTATCTCTTGTACATATCAGCGGTATGCTAACCCTGGTAGAGGTTGTGAGTCGTTGACCTTCCGAGAAAAGTGGCCTCTTTTATGGACTTTTCAAGGGAGCATATGGACTTACAATGGGAGGGGGGACTTGCCCCTTTTATGGACTGCCCAATGTTATATGGGTCCTTTTTTTGGGGGGGGGGGGACTTGCCCCTTTTATGGACTGCCCAATGTTATATGGGTCCTTTTTTTTGCGGGGGGGGGGGCTGTTCGGTGGGTTGGGTCTCTTTATGCATTGCCGAGAGGGACTAAGCTTCTTTTATGGGTTGTCTGATGGCATATGCCCTTTTTTCGTGGTCTGTCTGACGGTCATGCCCTCTCTTTATTGGCTACCTGAAGGTACATGCCTTTTCCAGGGCCATCTGACAGCACATTCCCTCTTATATGGATTTCCTAATGGTACCTGCCCTCTTCTATGGTCTGCCTAATGGTACCTACCCTCTTCTATGGTCTGCCGGATGGTACCTGCCCTCTTCTATGGCCTGCCGGATGGTACCTGCCCTCTTCTATGGCCTGCCGGATGGTACCTGCCCTCTTCTGTGGCCTGCCGGATGGTACCTGCCCTCTTCTATGGCCTGCCTAATGGTACCTGCCCTCTTCTATGGCCTGCCGGATGGTACCTGCCCTCTTCTGTGGCCTGCCGGATGGTACCTGCCCTCTTCTGTGGCCTGCCGGATGGTACCTGCCCTCTTCTATGGCAAGCCTAATGGTACCTGCCCTCTTCTATGGCCTGCCGGATGGTACCTGCCCTCTTCTATGGCCTGCCGGATGCTACCTGCCCTCTTCTATGGCCTACCGGATGCTACCTGCCCTCTTCTATGGCCTACCGGATGCTACCTGCCCTCTTCTATGGCCTGCCGGATGCTACCTGCCCTCTTCTATGGCCTGCCGGATGCTACCTGCCCTCTTCTATGGCCTGCCTGATGGTATCTGCCCTCTTCTATGGCCCTCTTCTATGGCCTGATGGTATCTGTCCTCTTCTATGGCCTGCCTGATGGTACCTGCCCTCTTCTATGGCCTGCCGGATGCTACCTGCCCTCTTCTATGGACTGCCGGATGCTACCTGCCCTCTTCTATGGCCTACCGGATGCTACCTGCCCTCTTCTATGGCCTGCCGGATGCTACCTGCCCTCTTCTATGGCCTATGGTCTGCCGGATGATACCTGCCTCTCTTCTATGGCATGCGGATGCTACCTGCCCTCTTCTATGGCCTGCCGGATGCTACCTGCCCTTTCTATGGCCTCCCGGATGCTACCTGCCCTCTTCTATGGCCTGCCGGATGATACCTGCCCTCTTTTATGGCCTGCCGGATGCTACCTGCCCTCTTCTGTGGCCTGCCGGATGCTACCTGCCCTCTTCTATGGCCTGCCGGATGATACCTGCCCTCTTCTATGGCCTGCCGGATGCTACCTGCCCTCTTCTGTGGCCTGCCGGATGCTACCTGCCTCTTCTTCTGCCGGATGCTACCTGCCCTCTTCTGCCTACCGGATGCTACCTGCCCTCTTCTATGGCCTACCGGATGCTACCTGCCCTCTTCTATGGCCTACCGGATGCTACCTGCCCTCTTCTATGGCCTGCCGGTTGCTACCTGCCCTCTTCTGTGGCCTGCCTCTTGACTGGCTGTGTTGGCAATGCATGAACGCGTGTTTACATCACTGTTATTGTCTTCTGCTCGCTTATTCTTATTCTGTCCCCTCCTCTCATCCTCATCATCCTTAATCTCCTTTCCCCCTCTCATTTATTGTTCCTTTAACCCCCTCAGTTTTGGGGAAAGAGACAAGAAATGAGAGGAGAAAAGGAGATTAAGTTCCTTTTTGCTCTCCTAAGTAGATTAACTATATATATATATATATATATATATATATATATATATATATATATATATATATATATATATATATATATATATATATATATATATATATAAAAGCCTGTAGGCGTATAATTACAGCAATACAATCATTCATACAATAACCCCCAATGCGTATAGCCATAAGTATGCTAGTTTAATACATCAGTATACTGGCAAACAATTTCATGCATATACATACTAATGCGGTTATATAAACACGTACGTATACATAAAACAATATAACATGTACCGGAATGCTGACAAGTATGAGACGTGTCACACATCCGGACGCTCCCGGACGCAGGTTCGAATCCTCGTCACGGCCCTTGTGGATTTGTTCGTGACGTGTCATTAATGTTTACAAAACTCAATTATTTGAGATTCTTGAGAAAATTACATGAAACAAAAATATTTTGTACTTTATGGCTCTTGAAAACACAGTTTGTAGTAAGTCTTTTTTGGCGCATTCTTTCCCCTGCGGTGGCTTGGATATCAGGGTGTTCGGGTGAATATCACATCACGTTGGCCCAGGGTTCGAGCCCCTTTCCTTTCCGTGAGGCTACTTATGCTTTAAGATAAACTGAGTGTCTCAGTTTGCGACCGTACAGCTGCTTATGGCTTGCTGGGGTCCGACATCAACTCCCAGGTACACACAGCTGCTCGGCCCCCCACATCAACTCCCAGGTACACACAGCTGCTCGGCCCCACACATCAACTCCCAGGTACACACAGCTGCTCGGCCCCACACATTAACTCCCAGGTACACACAGCTGCTCGGCCCCCTACATTAACTCCCAGGTACACACAGCTGCTCGGCCCCCCACATCAACTCCCAGGTACACGCAGCTGCTCGGCCCCCACATCAACTCCCAGGTACACACAGCTGCTCGGCCCCCCACATCAACTCCCAGGTACACACAGCTGCTCGGCCCCCCACATTAACTCCCAGGTACACACAGCTGCTCGGCCCCCCACATTAACTCCCAGGTACACACAGCTGCTCGGCCCCCACATCAACTCCCAGGTACACACAGCTGCATGGCCCCCCACATCAACTCCCAGGTACACAGCTGCTCCTCACCAACCATGGTCTTACTGTGGGTGCGACCGTGCCTCCACCGCCTACTGCTTCTCCCGCAGAAGATATAGCCACTTCATACAAGCTGCATGTACCACCAAGAAGAAGAGAAAATATATTGCATCCTATCTGCCAAGGTGCGTCTCCCCCTGGCATAACCAAGGCTGGGTTACGACCACGTGTTATAACCAGCCCTTACCCCTGGCATAACCAAGGCTTGGTTACAACCACGGGTTATAACCAGCCCTTACCCCTGGCATAACCAAGGCTTGGGTTACAACCACGGGTTATAACCAGCCCTTACCCCTGGCATAACCAAGGCTTGGTTACAACCACGTGTTATAACCAGCCCTTACCCCTGGCATAACCAAGGCTTGGGTTACAACCACGTGTTATAACCAGTCCTCACCCCTGGCATAACCAAGGCTTGGGTTACAACCACGTGTTATAACCAGCCCTCACCCCTGGCATAACCAAGGCTTGGGTTACAACCACGTGTTATAACCAGCCCTCACCCTGGCATAACCAAGGCTTGGGTTACAACCACGTGTTATAACCAGCCCTCACCCCTGGCATAACCAAGGCTTGGGTTACAGCCACGTGTTATAACCACCCCCGCAACCCCCTGGCATAACCAAGGCTTGGGTTACAACCACGTGTTATAACCAGCCCTCACCCCTGGCATAACCAAGGCTTGGGTTACAACCACGTGTTATAACCAGCCCTCACCCCTGGCATAACCAAGGCTGGGTTACAACCACGTGTTATAACCAGCCCTTACCCCTGGCATAACCAAGGCTTGGGTTACAACCACGTGTTATAACCAGCCCTCACCCCTGGCATAACCAAGGCTTGGGTTACAACCACGTGTTATAACCAGCCCTCACCCCTGGCATAACCAAGGCTTGGGTTACAACCACGTGTTATAACCACCCCCGCAACCCCCTGGCTTGATTACAGTGGACTACTTAATCGTCTACAAATGGCTCAGAAACCTTTCCCAAACTTACCTCGATTCCTTTACTTTAAATGCTGTTAAGCTGATTCCGTGGAACCATTTTTCCTAAGCACGTATATGACAGCAAAAATGGTTTATCCCCAAAAATAACACTAATCTTATACCTGGCGCTTACGTTAATCACTTCAATCACCTGCATTTTTCTGCAAACCTAAAGGTATTAACAGGTACGTAACAACCTGGGAGAAAATTGATATTTCAATCACATTATAAATAAAATCAATTTCAACGCCACTGCCATGACCTTCCGCGAAAACATCTGTGGAAGAAGACATCACTATTCTTCATCATACACAATAATGCAGGCGAGGAGTCACAATAACGTGGCTGAAGTATGTTGACCAGACCACACACTAGAAGGTGAAGGGACGACGACGTTTCGGTCCGTCCTGGACCATTCTCAAGTCGATTGTCGATTGTCAAGTCGATTTATGATCAGTTCAATGGACTTGAGAATGGTCCAGGACGGACCGAAACGTCGTCGTCCCTTCACCTTCTAGTGTGTGGTCCGGTCAACACACACACACACACACTCTGGTGTTCGGCGCATGGTATTAATAACATCAATAAGTCTAAGTAGATCATTTATGTTTGTTTATGTGTGTGTGTGTGTGTGTGTGTGGTGTGTGTGTGTGTGTGTGTGTGTGTGTGTGTGTGTGTGTGTGTGTGTGTGTACTCACCTATTTGTGCTTGCGGGGGTTGAGCTTTGGCAAAGAGCCAAAGCTCAACCCTCGCAAGCACAAATAGGTGAGTACACACACACACACACACACACACACACACATAAACAAACATAAATGATCTACTTAGACTTATTGATGTTATTAATACCATGCGCCGAACACCAGACGTCAAAATACGCGTCGTTCGCTAGAAATTCGCTACCAAGAAATTAATAAATTCGCCAAAAAAAAATCCCCTGTTTTATTGAATTACAAAAAATTAACATTAGAAGTCATCTGGAATGGCTCCTGCGCCGTTTTCTATGTGTACGTCTGACAACGCCGCAACGCGCTCAAATCTTGTGTTAATATTTAAGTCTGTTTAAAATATTTAATTTCCACTTTGCGTTTAATGTAATTACTTTAAGTAGTTTTGGCATTTGGTAGTATATTTACCAATGGTTTCTCATTATCACCACCACTCAAACGCTGTGTAACACGTTCTACGGTGAGGCCCACTCGGCCTACCCATCGCTCGGCCCTCCCATCGCTCGGCCCTCCCATCGCTCGGCCCTCCCATCGCTCGGCCCTCCCATCGCTCGGCCCTCCCATCGCTCGGCCTACCCATCGCTCGGCCCTCCCATCGCTCGGCCCTCCCATCGCTCGGCCCTCCCATCGCTCGGCCCTCCCATCGCTCGGCCCTCCCATCGCTCGGCCCTCCCATCGCTCGGCCCTCCCATCGCTCGGCCCTCCCATCGCTCGGCCTACCCATCGCTCGGCCCTCCCATCGCTCGGCCCTCCCATCGCTCGGCCCTCCCATCGCTCGGCCCTCCCATCGCTCGGCCTCCCATCGCTCGGCCCTCCCATCGCTCGGCCCTCCCATCGCTCGGCCCTCCCATCGCTCGGCCCTCCCATCGCTCGGCCCTCCCATCGCTCGGCCCTCCCATCGCTCGGCCCTCCCATCGCTCGGCCCTCCCATCGCTCGGCCCTCCCATCGCTCGGCCCTCCCATCGCTCGGCCCTCCCATCGCTCGGCCTACCCATCGCTCGGCCCTCCCATCGCTCGGCCCTCCCATCGCTCGGCCCTCCCATCGCTCGGCCCTCCCATCGCTCGGCCCTCCCATCGCTCGGCCCTCCCATCGCTCGGCCCTCCATCGCTCGGCCCTCCCATCGCTCGGCCTACCCATCGCTCGGCCTCCCCTCCCATCGCTCGGCCCTCCCATCGCTCGGCCCTCCCATCGCTCGGCCCTCCCATCGCTCGGCCCTCCCATCGCTCGGCCCTCCCATCGCTCGGCCCTCCCATCGCTCGGCCCTCCCATCGCTCGGCCTACCATCGCTCGGCCCTCCCATCGCTCGGCCCTCCCATCGCTCGGCCCTCCCATCGCTCGGCCCTCCCATCGCTCGGCCCTCCCATCGCTCGGCCCTCCCATCGCTCGGCCCTCCCATCGCTCGGCCCTCCCATCGCTCGGCCCTCCCATCGCTCGGCCCTCCCATCGCTCGGCCTACCCATCGCTCGGCCCTCCCATCGCTCGGCCCTCCCATCGCTCGGCCCTCCATCGCTCGGCCCTCCCATCGCTCGGCCCTCCCATCGCTCGGCCCTCCCATCGCTCGGCCCTCCCATCGCTCGGCCCTCCCATCGCTCGGCCTACCCATCGCTCGGCCCTCCCATCGCTCGGCCCTCCCATCGCTCGGCCCTCCCATCGCTCGGCCCTCCCATCGCTCGGCCCTCCCATCGCTCGGCCTACCCATCGCTCGGCCCTCCCATCGCTCGGCCCTCCCATCGCTCGGCCTACCCATCGCTCGGCCCTCCCATCGCTCGGCCCTCCCATCGCTCGGCCAGCGCTTGGCCCAGTTTTAACCGCGCTAATTTCCCCGGCCACTCGCTATAATTCACGCTACGTACACTGCACTGTACGGCGGATCTGGATTAATTAACAACATTATCATTCTTCTCGTTGCAAGAATCTGTAAAGAAATACAAATATATACGACCCTAAAGTGCATGGTCTTGCCCCTTTGTAATTAACTCTGAATCCTCTGACCTGGTCTACCTTATGACCTGGTCTACCTTATGACCTGGTCTACCTTATGATCTGGTCTACCTTATGACCTGGTCTACCTTATGACCTGGTCTACCTTATGACCTGGTCTACCTTATGACCTGGTCTACCTTATGACCTGGTCTACCTTATGACCTGGTCTACCTTATGACCTGGTCTACCTTATGACCTGGTCTACCTCCTGACCTGGTCTACCTTATGACCTGGTGTACCTTATGATCTGGTCTACCTCCTGACCTGGTCTACCTTATGACCTGGTGTACCTTATGATCTGGTCTACCTCCTGACCTGGTCTACCTTATGACCTGGTCTACCTTATGACCTGGTCTACCTTATGACCTGGTCTACCTTATGACCTGGTCTACCTTATGACCTGGTCTACCTTATGACCTGGTCTACCTTATGACCTGGTCTACCTTATGACCTGGTCTACCTTATGACCTGGTCTACCTTATGATCTGGTCTACCTCCTGACCTGGTCTACCTCATGACCTTGTCTACCTCCTGACCTGGTCTACCTTATGACCTGGTGTACCTTATGATCTGGTCTACCTCCTGACCTGGTCTACCTTATGACCTGGTGTACCTTATGATCTGGTCTACCTCCTGACCTGGTCTACCTTATGACCTGGTCTACCTTATGACCTGGTCTACCTTATGACCTGGTCTACCTTATGACCTGGTCTACCTTATGACCTGGTCTACCTTATGACCTGGTCTACCTTATGACCTGGTCTACCTTATGACCTGGTCTACCTTATGACCTGGTCTACCTCCTGACCTGGTCTACCTCCTGACCTGGTCTACCTCCTGACCTGGTCTACCTCATGACCTTGTCTACCTCATGACCAGGTAACACTCATCCTTGTGCTTTAAATGAGCCATAAAGCCGGTTTTCGCTGCTACCATTGGTCAATCAATCTTATATGCTGGAAACGACTTACTAATTTCTCTAAATATATAATATTAATTATAGGGTAAAACCCCCGAGCCCAACAGAAACAAACGCCATTCGTGGCCCTGCCAAATAAACATTCCCAGGGCATAACCAAAACATCACCCTTGGAGACACCGCCCAGACACACCCCGTATTCCAGCCAAGCACACACCTGGATCAACAAGCCACACACCCGGAGCCCAACCAGTTGTGCAACAGGAGCCTGACCACGTGCAAACCCACAGGCCTAGTAAACAAACACGTTACCCAAACACCACTCGACCAAACAATCAGTACCAGTGGCCCAACAAAACAGGTGCCCTTGTTAGCCCTAGGAAACAACCCCAACTAGAGCCCTTACAAACAACCCCCCCCCCCTCTAGCAAACTAGAGGGTCCACAGGTGAGAACGTGGTTGTTGGGAGGTCTAAAAGCGAGAACGTTACTGTAGGCGTAATAGTTGTATGGGTAATACAGTTGTAGGGGAAATACAAGGGGGGCAGACCAGTAATACACGCAACAGCTTGGCACAAGTATTACAGACTGCAGCTTAGCACCAAAAATACAGGACCGAAATAAGCTGTACCTCCGGATGTATAAGGAGAGAAGACTCGGAGAGACATCACTACAACAGAGACACTGAGAGACGTTCAGTAAACAAAGGCTAGATTTCTCCAGGTGTAGAAGAACGTCGAAATGACGGTGTGCTGGAAACCCATCCACGTGGGTGCTGGAGACACACCCACATGGGTGCTGGAGACACACCCACATGGGTGCTGGAGACACACCCACATGGGTGCTGGAGACACACCCACATGGGTGCTGGAGACACACCCACATGGGTGCTGGAGACACACCCACATGGGTGCTGGAGACACACCCACATGGGTGCTGGAGACACACCCACATGGGAGTAGGGAAGCACGTCTGGTGTGGGCGAGCATTGAGCACGAGGAAGGGAGCTGGACAAAGCGTTTCCTGAAGTGAAAATAATCCACAACTTCCAAAGCTGATGCGACACAATCTTACGTAATTGTGACTGGAGCTGTTTCTCCCTGCAGGCTCGCTCAGTAGCAGCGGCGTACACACGCACACACCTGACCAACGTCTCGATGGTCAGGTATACCTTCAGAAACGTCCGGATAGCCTTCTCGTACCTTACCATTCGTCCGAATAGGTTCGGGTACCTTACCATTCGTCCGGATAGCTTCGGGTACCTTACCATTCGTCCGGATAGCTTCGGGTACCTTACCATTCGTCCGGATAGCTTCGGGTACCTTACCATTTGTCCGGATAGCCTTCGGGTACCTTACTATTCGTCCGGATAGCTTCGGGTACCTTACCATTCGTCCGGATAGCTTCGGGTACCTTACTATTTGTCCGGATAGCTTCAGGTACCTTACCATTCGTCCGGATAGTCTTCGGGTACCTTACCATTCGTCCGGATAGGCTTCGGGTACCTTACCATTCGTCCGGATAGTCGTCGGGTACCTTACCATTCGTCCGGATAGGCTTCGGGTACCTTACCATTCGTCCCGATAGCCTTCGGGTACCTTCCTATTCGTCCGGATAGTCTTCGGGTACCTTACCATTCGTCCGGATAGCTTCGTTACCCTTGATAACATTCCGATATCCATCGGATACCTTGATAACATTCCGATATCCATCGGATACCTTGATAAATATCCGGATAGTCTTAGGAAAACGTTGAGGAAAGGGGCCGCAACTGGGGGATCGAAGATGTCAAAAAGAACTCCACCACTCTAAGCTAAGTAGCATACTCTTGGATGGTATTATAAAGGAAGAATGTTGAAATAAACTCGATTTCGGTTCCAAGTGTAAGCATGATACGACATATGAGGAAGGCGACCCATTTTATTACACACAACTTAAATCTTTTCATACGTTGAAAGGATTCAGCGCCCAATCCGGTTTTACTGGATTACGCACCCCCCCCCCAATCTCTCTCTCTCTCTCTCTCTCTCTCTCTCTCTCTCTCTCTCTCTCTCTCTCTCTCTCTCTCTCTCTCTCTCTCTCTCTCTCTCTCTCTCTCTCTCTCTCTCTCTCTCTCTCTCTCTCTCTCTCTCTCTCTCTCTCTCTCTCTCTCTCTCTCTCTCTCTCTCCTCTCTATCTCAGCCTTTGAGCATCCAAATTACATTAAGGAGCCGCCCCACAGTCCTGTTGACGTGCCTAAGGCAGCGCGAAAATTAAGTCCGTCCATCTCCCAAGTTACCTGAAGGTCCTGATCAGCTGCGTTACATTAAAATGATCTTCACCTGATCATTTCCATGATAAATATCATTCAGATTACCCTCATGATTTAGCTCTAGATCACCTTGATTTGGTCATCACCAGGATTTACTTAACTAGAGTGTCACTGTGATTACCTTAACCGGATCATCAAGCTCATATTTAAACCGTAATCATTTCCAGGATTACTTTAATGGAATCTTCAGGATTACCTCTATATAGTTACAGTATAGAAACACGAGGTTGATGGGAGAATGTAATCAAGATAGACTTAGGAAACTTGAAGAGTTTGTTACCCCAGTGAGTTGCGTGCACAATAATCGATTATATTTTAGGGTGTTTGTGGAGTTTGACATGGGGATAGGTGGGGAGGGTGGTGGGGGGGTGTAAGGAGGGGGAGGGGGGGCTAGGGAGGGGGGTTGGAGGGGGGAGGGGTTGTGTTAGACCCTTTCATGTGAGCCAGGGCTAATTAAGAGGCTTGATGAAGCAATACACACACACACACACACACACACACACACACACACACATACACACACACACACACACACACACACACACACACACACACACACACACACACACACACACACACACACACACACACACACACACACACACACACACACACACAGATGAGGAAGAGAAGTCACGATGTGTAACTACACTAACGTCAGCACCACGACCAACACCACGACCACCACCACGACTACCACCACGACCAACACCACGACCACCACCACGACCACCACCACGACCAACACCACGACCACCACCACGACCACCACCACACGACACCACGACCACCACCACGACCACCACCACGACCAAACCAACACCACGACAACACCACGACCAACACCACGACCAGCACCACGACCACCACCACGACCACCACCACCACGACCACCACCACCACGACCACCACCACGACCACCACCACGACCAGCACCACGACCACCACCACGACCACCACCACCACCACCACCACCACACCACCACCACCACGACCAGCACCACGACCTGTCCTCCCCCTCCGACACTGCTGTGCTATTCCACCCACGTTCGCACAGGCTTAAACGCCCTTTCAAAGTCGTCTTTGATAGGTTAAGAGACTTTTATGAAGCTTGGAAGCTCAGGCGGGATCTGTTCCCTTGTTGACGCGCTCAATCACCGTGTTGCACTCTTCCTTGCAAAGGCGGCTGCAACGGTGTGCTGAGCTGTGTCATCTGTTGTTGCTTCTGGGGCTGTGTTGAGCACAGCTTTGTGATCTGTTGTTGTTGTTCCTGAAGCTGTGCTGAGTTGAATTTTGTCATCAATTATTTTCTCTGGTGCTGTGCTGAACAGAACTGCGCTGACCATAGAGTTATACTGAGCAACTCAGTTCAACTCAGTTTACTGAGTTGTAAACAAAAAGTTTCTGTGCGTTCTGGCATGCTTCGATAATTCAGGAAAACAGTTTACAGTCACTTCTGAAGCCCCACTTCTGTAAAGAGGATAGTAAACAGACTAAGAGTAATTTTGAATTCTAGGAAAAACGCTGGGGGGTCGCAGAGCCTTGTCTGCTCCGGTTTAATTATTCCTATTGGAGAGTCGTGCTGAGACTGACAAAGCTTCGATGGCTGTTGTTACTTAAGTTAATTTAACAGTTCAACTTACTAATCCTAGGATTAAGTCAAGCATTTGTAAAATTTAAATCGCCATGATTTACTATTTTTAAAGGTGTCAATCTAGTGGCCAGTCCTGCTGGCCTGCCTATTGGACATATTCTTCACGCACAAGAATATGCCGTAGTTCTTGGGTATATTATCTCCTTGGGTATGATGACAGGAATCGTCATACCACGCACTCCTGTCACTGGTGGCTTGTATCACGTCTCTGGTGGCATGTATCACGTCTCTGGTGGCTTGTATCACGTCACTGGTGGCTTGTATCACGTCACTGGTGGCGTGTATCACGTCACTGGTGGCTTGTATCACGTCACTGGTGGCTTGTATCACGTCACTGGTGGCTTGTATCACGTCACGGGTGGCATGTATCACGTCACTGGTGGCATGTATCACGTCACTGGTGGCATGTATCACGTCACTGGTGGCATGTATCACGTCACTGGTGGCTTGTATCACGTCACGGATGGCATGTATCACGTCACGGGTGGCTTGTATCACGTCACGGGTGGCATGTATCACGTCACGGGTGGCATGTATCACGTCACGGGTGGCATGTATCACGTCACTGGTGGCATGTATCACGTCACGGGTGGCATGTATCACGTCACGGGTGGCATGTATCACGTCACGGGTGGCATGTATCACGTCACTGGTGGCATGTATCACGTCACGGGTGGCTTGTATCACGTCACGGGTGGCATGTATCACGTCACGGGTGGCATGTATCACGTCACGGGTGGCTTGTATCACGTCACGGGTGGCATGTATCACGTCACGGGTGGCTTGTATCACGTCACGGGTGGCATGTATCACGTCACTGGTGGCATGTATCACGTCACGGGTGGCTTGTATCACGTAGCATTATTAAGTTGAAAAAATAATAATATTCAGTTTTATATGATTTCTTGCTATTGGAACAATTTAAGATAAGCTGTCGTGGTATTAACGAGATGGCCGCTCTGTACTGACGGTCCTCAAGCTGCCAGATGCAGGTACCACAGCTGTTAGCTCAAGCTTTAGTATGCTGTATGTATGACCACAGCTGTTAGCTCAAGCTTTAGTATGCTGTATGTATGACCACAGCTGTTAGCTCAAGCTTTAGTATGCTGTATGTATGACCACAGCTGTTAGCTCAAGCTTTAGTATGCTGTATGTATGACCACAGCTGTTAGCTCAAGCTTTAGTATGCTGTATGTATGACCACAGCTGTTAGCTCAAGCTTTAGTATGCTGTATGTATGACCACAGCTGTTAGCTCAAGCTTTAGTATGCTGTATGTATGACCACAGGTGTTAGTTCAAGCTTTAGTATGCTGTATGTATGAGCAAAGGTGTTAGTTCAAGGTTTAGTGTGCTGTATGTATGAGCAAAGGTGTTAGTTCAAGGTTTAGTGTGCTGTATGTATGACCACAGGTGTTAGTTCAAGGTTTAGTGTGCTGTATGTATGACCACAGGTGTTAGTTCAAGCTTTAGTATGCTGTATGTATGACCACAGGTGTTAGTTCAAGCTTTAGTATGCTGTATGTATGACCACAGGTGTTAGTTCAAGCTTTAGTATGCTGTATGTATGACCACAGGTGTTAGTTCAAGCTTTAGTATGCTGTATGTATGAGCTCAGGTGTTCAAGCTTTAGTATGCTGTATGACCACAGGTGTTAGTTCAAGTTTTAGTATGCTGTATGTATGACCACAGGTGTTAGTTCAAGCTTTAGTATGCTGTATGTATGACCACAGGTGTTAGCTCAAGCTTTAGTATGCTGTAGGTATGACCACAGGTGTTAGTTCAAGCTTCAGTAATGTATTTATGACGCCAGAAATTGCGTTACTTCCGTAGCTCTACTCCATAAATGCTGAGTTATATTTAATGACAAAACGTGAGCTTTGTGCACTTTTTTGACCAGACCACACACTAGAAGGTGAAGGGACGACGACGTTTCGGTCCGTCCTGGACCATTCTCAAGTCGATTGTCTTGACAATACTTTAGCCACATTATTGTGACTCATCGCCTGCGTTTGTGCACTTTCTAAGCACCAGGAACTGAGGTTTGGTGAGGGAAAGTGCGGCGTGTCTCAGACCTGTACCGGACCGGCTCTCACAGGTCGAGCCTGGCCTCGGGCCGGGCTTGGGGGAGAAGAAGAACTCTCAGAGCCCCATCAAGCAGGTGTTTAGTGAGGGTGTCAGGCTTCATCCCTGGACCTCCAGGCCAGTGTAAGTGCCGACTAAACGGTGAAATTGGTGTAGATTACGGGGTGGTGTAGGTCAGGTCAGTATCAGGAGGAGACGACGGTATCAGGAGGAAGGAACGTCATTATCAGCAGGAAACCTTAGTATCAGGAAGAGATGAGGAAGATTTGTCAGAGGAAGACTGTGCTCACAAGAGCCTGGGAGCTACACTATCTCTCACAGAATTGGGACATTTTTCAGCATATTGGTGTTCATGCTAGCGCTGAAGTCAGCTGACATGTGTTCATAACAAAATTTGACATTTTTTACGTTTTTTGTTTAACAGTAATTTGTTGATAACATCAGCTCGTGTCGGTGTGTCCTCGTGGCCTCGATGGTTTCCGAGCGGTAGTTAAGAGCGGACCTGCTTCGAGGTGCCTCTTTAAAGTCGGGTCGATCCTGGTGCCAGAGTTATTGTTGTTAATGAGGATATCTTTGAGGCGACGGACCTCCTGGAGGTGTAGGTCTCAGGGAAAGCGGGTGCTTAGAGAAGGAGGGAGAAGAGGTTAGATATATGCCCAGCAGTTGGGTCATTTGCTAGTTGGGTTTCAGTTTGTGGCTCGAGCTCTTTGGTTTATATATATATATATATATATATATATATATATATATATATATATATATATATATATATATATATATATATATATATATATATATATATATATATATATACAGCGAAGACATCATCATTGATTGCGACATCAAAATGCATAGAGGGCTTGCGGGTCTTAATTATTGTCATTTGGTCTTATAATGGTCCTCCCAAACCAACGGCTGACTACAACAGTTGCTTGACTCCCATGTGCCTATTTACTGCTAGGGCATCGAGTGTGTACCCAAATACCCTATCCAGGGGCCTTACCCTGTCCTGGTATCGAACCCAGGGGTCAGTCGGATCTTAGCCAATTGCTCCTCCCCATGTTTGGTAAATAGATGAACTGAAGAGGTTCCGTTCCTGCTCTCCAAGTCTCGAGTCCTCCTGCACCGTCGCCGTCAGCTACTGCTCAGTACCTGCTCCTCCAAGGCCCAGGGTATTAGCCAAGACGAGTACTGCCAAGTGCATTGATCTCCTGGTTTTCAATGTTTGTTTCTCTCTGTGTTTGCGCTCTGCCGCTTGAGCGCCCGGGGCTCTCATACTTGTGTTTGACAACTCTCTCTCTAGTTTTAACAGTGAGAAACGTACAGCACAACCTTGGTCAACACGGATTTAAAGCAGGTATATTTTACCTTTCTCAATCAACAACGTAATGAAAATTACGGAAATAGCAACAAAAAATACAAAATGCAGATAATGTTTTCACGGATTTTGCAAGGTTCTTGATGAATGCAAACATGGAATGATTGTACATGAAATGAGGTACAATGAAATGACATAGAGAGTGAAGCGATGCATGTTCACTTTGCTAACAAACAGGTCACAAAGAATAACCAAAGCCAGGCAAAATTAAGTCCGAGCAGAGTGGGAGCTCTATGCTCCAAGGCACAATCTTTCCATAACTACTCCATCTCTCATCACAATTTCATAGACAAAAATGGAATCACAAAGTCGTGTCATCCTTTGCAGAAGACACCATAATCAGCATGAATATTGTCTCGGTATGAGACATTGAAAACTAAAAAAATCAAATGTGATAAATTCCAACAACTTAGATATAGAAATAAGGAGGAACCTTAACTGGATCCAGGATTCAAGATACAAACAGATCTCCTAGAACGGAGACGACATGCATTAGGATCTACGAATGGTTGTCAGACCACTTGAATGGTCTGACATAACCATTCGAAATTACATTCATGGAACCACTTGTTCCATGAATGTAATGAAGAAAACGTACCATCATCCAGGAAAATAATAATGTTGCTCCTTTTCAAATCACTTGTGTTTCCCATCTAAAAATTCTGCCGGATGCGTTCTCTTTCAGGTCATAGAGATATGTCTGAAATAGAAGGAAGTCAGAGAACATATACGGCTCGCATCGACCCGAAGAACCATAAGAATTACCGAGACGTCTCAGAACACTCAAATTGTATTCTTAGGAGAGCAGACGAGAGAAGTATCTCAAGCTGATGAATATCTTATAATATATATATTAAATATACTGGAAGGTCGAGCCCCAAATATACACAGTAAAGTAACAACTTACTGTAGTATAATATATGTAAATAAATGGACAGTAGACCTAGCGAAGCGGAAGGGGTACCATAGGCACAATTTGAGAACAGTCAATACCAGAGGTCACCGGGCGCCACAACCTCGTCCCTCCAAGTGTTCGAAATACTCGTCCTCCAAGTGTACTTCGTCTCTCCAAGTGTACGAAATATTTCCGGAGCCAAAGTTGATGTTTTCCAGGGGCAACTGCACCAATTCCAGCAGGACCTGCCGGGTTGTAGTTGATGTGTGAGCCTGCAGGCTGCTACCAGCAACAGCCTGGCGCATAGTAGAAAAACTCTGGGAATAATTGTTGTATTCGGAAGCGTTTTTTAGTATGATATCCTCCTCGTGCCTCCTGGATTTATGATAGCGAATAATACCCAAGACCAACTCCGTCTTCCATAACACAAACACAGCTCACTGTGGTGGGGGAATTGTGTGTGTTCCGATGACGTGAAGGGCAGAGGAGTTTACCTTTTAAACCCTCCCCCGAGTGTTGATCAGAGACGACCGCTCAAGTGTGTACCTTGTACCCCAGGGATGTTGCTCGAACCTTCTATTTGCCACTTCGTAACAATTGCGACTGTTTTGACTAGCCAGAAACATACCAACTCAAACAGCCCACTTGACCTATCGAAGCCGATAAATAGAGAACGTAAATATTACGATGTTTTCATCATTTTAGTAATTGTATTTTTGACGGATTGGTCGATTCCTTAAACAAAAGAAAGTCGACTTATTAGGTAAAGGGAAGGGTTGCCTCCGTTTTCTGTT
>NC_059593.1:26762241-26832241 GCF_020424385.1 Procambarus clarkii | reverse complement strand
GAGCTGTTATGATCCTACATGACCTGTTATGATCCTACATGAGCTGTTATGATCCTACATGAGCTGTTATGATCCTACATGAGCTGTTATGATCCTACATGACCTGTTATGATCCTACATGAGCTGTTGAATGATCCTACATGAGGTTTATGATCCTACATGACCTGTTAGGGATACATGAGCTTATGAGCTACATGACCCATTCAGATCCTACATGAGCTGTTATGATCCTACATGAGCTGTTATGATCCTACATGAGCTGTTATGATCCTACATGACCTGTTATGATCCTACATGACCTGTTATGATCCTACATGAGCTGTTATGATCCTACATGACCTGTTATGATCCTACATGAGCTGTTAAGATCCCACATTGAATTGAAATTGAATTGAATTTGAAATAAGTTTATTGAGGTAAAATACACACAAAGGGATGAGGTAGCTCAAGCTATTCTCACCCCATTCAGATCCCACATGAGCTGTTATGATCCTACATGAGCTGTTATGATCCTACATGACCTGTTATGATCCTACATGACCTGTTATGATCCTACATGAGCTGTTATGATCCTACATGACCTGTTATGATCCTACATGACCTGTTATGATCCTACATGACCTGTTATGATCCTACATGATGATCCTACATGCTGTTATGATCCTACATGACCTGTTATGATCCTACATGAGCTGTTATGATCCTACCTGTTATGAGCTGTTATGATCCTACATGACCTGTTATGATCCTACATGAGCTGTTATGATCCTACATGAGTTATGTTATGATCCTACATGAGCTGTTATGATCCTACATGAGCTGTTATGATCCTACATGACCTGTTATGATCCTACATGACCTGTTATGATCCTACATGACCTGTTATGATCCTACATGACCTGTTATGATCCTACATGACCTGATATGATCCTACATGACCTGATATGATCCTACATGACCTGATATGATCCTACATGACCTGTCATAATCCTACATGAGCTGTTCCGCTTCTACTTGAGCTGTTACTTTTTCTGCAAAAGTTTCAGTAGGTTGTCTGTCCGCAGATGTAATGGGTAGCGGTTGTAGCCAGGTGAGCCATCTTGCTACTTGAAGGCCTGGTCGAGGCACCCTCAGCGCCTCGATCGCTATTGAAAGTGAAATCAGCGAGATCGACTTCCCGGGCTCCAGCGGCCACGAGGCGGTCCGCCCGCTGCCCTTGTCCTCCTCGGCTTGTCCTGTCTTTGATCTCTTTCTCAAACTGGAGGTAATTGTCCAGGCAGCTTGAGAGAGCGACAAAGGGAAGCCACGGAAGCTCCGTCCCCCCAGTCACCGGGACACGGCCAAACCAGGACCAGCAAATCATCAATCGTTTCTGGAACAACTTCTGGAACGTGTGTGTGCATCTTTCAGCGATCTTGGCGGGTTTTGTTTACATTTGTTAAGCAGTTTTGTGAGCTCCGAAGCACTGAGAGGTTGTTTATAACAATGATAACTTTAGCTTGTGAAGTTTCGAGGCTCATGAACTGTTTAATAAATGTAGAGAAAGCCGCCGTGGTTATTGAAAGATGTAGAGGTTTCGTAAATGGTTGATGAATCCTGGTCGTGATGTAAAGACGGACTGAGAGAACCCAAACATGAGTTCGGAGTCTGGTTATACTCTCCCGGGAGGGTATAACAAGGCCATTCAAGCAGGCTCAACGGAATATGATCGACATATGAACATATGACATGAATATGAACATACAAATATGATCAGCCAGAGCCATGCCAAAACGTTCTCCCGCAAGGGACTATATGTTGGCGGTCAATACTCGGTGGGTATTGATTCGACGGCTGCAATAGAGCAACGAAGTTGCCACAAAAGAAGCAAGCAATGTCTTTGATGTTGCAGAGTTTGACTCGATCAAAGCTGAACTTTCATGTAAATAAAGAAGCCTGAAATGCAATGAAAGACTGTACTTTATTTAGCTATTTTAATTAAGTAAATCGTTATGTGAAGGGTGTGTTGTAGTGAGCCTGGACGAGGACTCGCACTCTCCATTGCACGTATCTCCCCGAACACACCTCGTAATGTCTCCTAAATGCTAAATATACACCAATAATTCTCACCGAACAAATGTGGACCTTCAAAACCTAGAACCCAAAAAATAGAATCCATTGGTGTTAAGTGCTCTAAAAGGTATTATGTCAACCCACAATTACGTATAAACATTAATGTTTTCTTCAAATGTTGTGTATGTATATAAAATGTATACAGTATTAAGGCAGAGCTCCTGTCTTTCGATTCGATGGTGCAAGTGAGTGTAATACATATATTTATGCGTAAGTATCCACATAGCAAGAAACGAAATGAAAATTTCGAACGTTTTCGTGTTTGAACACATTATCAAGGAATACAGACAGAGAAGGCATGAGTGTGTGATAATATACTCCACTATACATGAGTAGATTACCTGCTTGATACCTGCTTGATGGGGTTCTGGGAGTTCTTCTACTCCCCAAGCCCGGCCCGAGGCCAGGCTCGACTTGTGAGAGATCCTTGTGAGAGAGAGAGAGATTAACCTCCATAAACAAAATATCGAATAATGGACGATTTTTTTTTGAAGGGGGGGTAGAGATATTCCTGCGCGGGCCCTAAGCCTCTGGCTGGCCCACTAAGTGTTGCTCGTTTCGCGTTTCTGTCTTACTTAGGCGGTGTATGAGTATTTATGACTCGTATGATCGCTTCAGTAAGATTATGTCCCATGTGTTTAACAACTTCTTCTGCACTGTTGAATCTAAGTTGAAATATTATTGGGTTTGTAACTGTGCACTGTGTTAGATAATGTTCCAGTAATGTGTCGGGCATTTCTCCACAGTGCTGACATTTCCTCTCATTTTCTGGAACTTTCAAGACTATTTCCCATGCACATGGGTATCCTAGCCTGATGCGATGTAAGTGTTCTTCTGTTGTTCTACTTCTCCCTTTCATCCAAATAAGTGGTTCGTAATTGGTTGAATTATTGGACCAACCCGCAGATCCTGATGTTGCAACTGCTGTGTTGTGGTCACTGTACCTCTGCGTTGCTCTATTTCTACTTATTTACTTAATCTGTGCTAGATTTTGTGGTTTGTAAATGTCAACATTTATTTTACTAGTTGCAAGTTTTGCAGCTTCATCTACATTGTCATTCCCTAGTATTCCTACATGAATTGGCACCCAGTTGATAAGTATCATACGACGCTGACTTGTGAGTGTTGGCATTAATGTCATGACATTTATGGTCAGGTGGATGTTGTCACGTATGTGTTCTTGTATAAAGGAAGATACGATTGAGTGGGAATGAGCTAGTTTTCCCTAATTCTTGGAATAGACTGAAAATACAATTATTCATTACATAATTGTAGACCTATCACCTATCTTACCAATTGTAAGACTGTCGAATCTAAATAATCCTAGACTCACATCAAGATCCCATTTCACAACTTTTTATAAATGTAGATTCAATAATATTTCTTTCAGTAGCAGATTTACACTCATTTTAATTATACAATTTCATGAGTGAACAATTAATGTATTGTAACTCTTGACCTGTCCTTATAGTATATATATGTTTTTTTATTCTCTGGTCAAAATGTTTACCTATTTAGAAATTATTACAATCTTTACAAGGAATTTTAAATACACATCCATTGTAACTACCTCGAGAGTGCTGAGAGGTAAAAAATGAGTGTTTTTGTTATTTTTATATTATAAAAATTATATATTAACGCAGGCAAACGGATAATCTGCAACAATGTAGTTATAAGTTATGTTAGTAACAAGGATGCCCTGAAACTCCGTACACAGTTAGTGGCATAGTTAGCGAGCAGACAAGGACGACCACTCAGCCACAGAGGCGCCGCACTTACAAGTGTAAAGTGTACATAGAGAGAGAGAGAAAAAAAGACCGTATTTCCGAAAATGGTCCACGTTTTGAATGGTCGGTAAGCTGTTCAGGTGGCACTCATATGACCCTGTGCCGTGCTTCATAGGCTTTAAGGCCAACACGGTTTTAAGGCCAACACGACCTTAAGGCCAACACAACTTTAAGGCCAACACTAAAAAAATCATAACTTAAATCCTTAAATACACTCTTAAATTTCCGTAAAAGAACTCCTTAAATTTCCCTTAAATTTCCTTAAAAGAACTCCTTAAATTTCCGTAAAAGAACTCCTTAAATTTCCCTTAAAAGAACTCCTTAAATTTCCTTAAAAGAACTCCTTAAATTTCCGTAAAAGAACTCCTTAAATTTCCGTAAAAGAACTCCTTAAATTTCCCTAAAAGAACCCAAAGCTGCGTCAAGCCTCCCCAAATTACGCAACAATAAACGTAACATATTTACCCACTATAAAGTTGATGCTGAATGTAGAACGTCCTCAAAAAAATATCATAATTTTGGCCGGAAATATTACGAAATGGGAACAAAATTGTCGGTGTATGACGCCCATAAACCGAGGAAAATAAGACAGTCACGAGGCACTCACATTGTCGAGTTTTTATTGCAATCACCCACCGCCGACTTCTGGGGGTAACTTCGTTGTATAACGAGTTTGTTTTCCAGTTAGCATTGTGGTTTTCGACGCTCTACGTTAAACGCCAGCATCGTAATAGGCGAATATGTTATGTTTGTTCAATTGGGTTCGTTTGTTGGGTAAGTTAGGGGGGGGGGGAGGTTTTGGGTAAGTCTACGGGAGCCTCCTGCCCGTTTTCATTGTTTCCACAAGGACACTAATGCCTTTCCGACATTCTCTACACGCACGCACGCACGCACGCGCGCGCAAACACACATACACACACACACACACACACTCCGACAGTTGAGAGGCGGGACCAAAGAGCCAAAGCTCAACCCCCTGCAAGCACAATTAGGTGAGTGAGTGAGTACACACACACACACACACACACACACACACACACACACACACACACACACACACACACACACACACACACACACACACACAGATGACTCAAATGTGCCATAGTGATGCTAACAAGTTTTCTTTTAGCATGAAGGTAATGAGTAAATGGAATGACCTAATGGAGCAGATTGTACAGGCTAACTCCATTCATAACTTTAAAAGTAGGTATGACAGGGAAATAGGCCAGGAGTCATTACATTAGTCAACCAACGGGTAGAAAACCGAGGGCCAAGAGCTAGAGTTCGATCCTGCAAGCACAAATAAAGTACAAACACACAGGTGAGTACACACAAATGCCACTTTAATTCAAGGCAGGATTTTGTTCCACTACAGATATATGACCTTTTTATTTTACAATGGTACCCACCATTGATACCTTTGCTTCCGTCCTCCATGGGGCAGGATTAGAGCTGTGCTACATCATACATGTTGTAGTGGGTGTATTGACCACTCCACCACACAAACCAAGATGAATTTACGCTCAAGTGATAATTACATCACATTATATATTACGTAATAGTTGCAGTATATATATAGGACTTAGGTTGAGGTGTAGTATATCATCAAGGGTTTCTGTTGTTGTTGTTGTTAAAGATTCGCTACCTAGAACGAAAAGTTCCAAGTAGCACGGGCTATGGTGAGCCCCGTAATGGTCTAGTGTTTCTGTGTTATCATAACATTTAAAGAGTTCGAGGTGTTGTTAAGTTCAACACTGATCTGATAATCTATAAAATTCTGTTCCCAGGAACTTTACACACTCCAAAGATCCAGTCTACAAAATTGCGTGAGACTAGCCCCAAGCGTCTGGCCTCGAACCTTGGACTGACAGACATTCTATTTTATAGATATAGATAGATATTTATTTTGCTGTAAGTTTAGTTTACTGGTTTTTCTATGCACTCTGTCATCCTATATTTACGTGGCGCTGTTGGTGATGTGGTAGACATTCGGTTTGTCAAGTTAAACACCGTTGCAAGGGGTCAGTAAGTGGATGGGTGACCGTGCGGGCAGCCTCATTGTTGGTTAGAAATGACCTGATAAGCTAAAGAAACTTTCCGTCCCCGAAAATGGTAGACTTATACTATATATATATATATATATATATATATATATATATATATATATATATATATATATATATATATATATATATATATATATATATATATATATAGGGGTACCACCTCTAGCTGGAAGAAGGGGGACCCATAGCCTCGGAGGAAACCACGCATAACGCATTAGAGGGAATGTTTAGATCCCCTCCAATACAGTTTCTGTGTGCTTTTCTCCTACCACCCCCTTCCTTGAATATTTTTTGTGCTTTATTATGCATTTGATGGTTACAAGATATACATGGGTTGATACAAAAATAATAATGCAAAAAGGTGCTTAAAGGTTATGGATCTCTTGAAGAACACAACAATGGGAAACATTGATGAATGTCACAGACGGGTTCGATCATTGTTGCAAGTCAAACACTTCTTCGAATTCCTCTGAAGTTGGACTAGTGCCCAAGACGCAAAAGGCATTTCCCCTCTGAATCGCAACACTGAGGCGCTGGAACAAGAAACTTTTTGCTCTCTGGTCTTTTGTAGCGCTGATCAATTTGTCCCCCAATTCCTTCAGGAACTTCAATGCACATTTTCCCCACGAACCGAGGGTCTCCGAGCCGATCGGAACAAAGCTGTAGCAGTGTGCTAGGCCTCTGTATTTAATAATTTTCTGCGATTCCCTGAAAGAAGCAGCACCACCGCTTTCACGTGTGCTGTAGTGGAGGTAGGTACTGGCCAGTGTGGCAGCGCACGTGTAGTCCCATACCACTTGCTTACCATCCTTCCAAGGTAGCAAGGTGACCCCATCAGGGCGCTTCTGAGGGTCGTTAGGTCTGGATAAGTGTGGTTCTCTTTGTGCCGGGCAGCGGGCTGTGGCGAGGCTCCTCTTGATGATGTCGTTGACTTCTTCATGTCTTGCAATTTTACCCTGTGATTTACGACATACCAGACCATGACGACCATATTGGTCTGCCATCGCAGTTCCGCAGATGCACCTATGTTCGGTGAGGATGGGGGCGGCAAGGCGAAGGGCAACTCCAATGCGGAGAGCGTCATGACTGAGGCGAGTTCCCAGGGCTGCATTGGGCACAGCAAATAAAAAATCCCCGGCGTGGATATATATATATATATATATATATATATATATATATATATATATATATATATATATATATATATATATATATATATATATATGTGTGTGTGTGTGTGTGTGTATATCACGAAAATAAACACGTGATTAAAAATGTGACAATGTCAGACCACGGAGGAAAAATGAAACAGGAATTTCCTTAAGTACTTTCGTATATTAATACATCTTCAGAAGGAGACTCCTTCTGAAGATGTATTAATATACGAAAGTACTTAAGGAAATTCCTGTTTCATTTTTCCTCCGTGGTCTGACATTGTATATATATATATATATATATATATATATATATATATATATATATATATATATATATATATATATATATATATATATATATATATATATATATATATAAACAATTTGGGTCTTTCTACTCGAATTGGGGGATTCATGCCCGCTATATTTTATGTACATTATCTCCGTTTTCTATGCAAATTACTCCGCTCCTAAAATTCGCCATTTTTTGTTTTTGTTTACGGGAGCAACAATAACGAATTATTTTTTCCGTCAAATTCAGAAATGCCGTCGAGCACGAGCACGAATTTCCCTTTTAAATCATCGTCAGTTGACGAGCAGCGGACATTAGTGTAAATAACGGTGGGGGGGGGGGGAGAGGCAGGAGGAGGGGGGACTTGCCTTGTTTTCTTTGATTTAATATGTGCTCTGAAATGGCTAGATAAAATGTGGTTTTAGTTTACTAAGGTGTGAACACACGTGTGTATGTGTGTGTGTGTGTGTGTGTGTGTGTGTGTGTGTGTGTGTGTGTGTGTGTGTGTGTGTACTCATTTGTACTCACCTATTTGTGTCTGCAGGATCGAGCATTGACTCTTGGATCCCGCCTTTCGAGTCATTGGTTGTTTACAGCAATGACTCCGGTTTTCCCTATCATACCTAGTTATAAAATTATGAATAGAATTTGCTTCAACCACCTGCTCCTTAAGTGCATTCCATTTTTCCACTACTCTCACGCTAAAGGAAACTTCCTAACATCTCTGTGACTCATCGGAGTTTCCAGGTTCCACCCATGTTCCTTTGTTCTGTTACTATTCCGTGTGAACATTTCATCTATATCCACTCTGTCAATTCCCCTAAATACTTTATCCGTTTCTATCATGTCCCCTCTCTCCCTTCTTTTTTTAGTGTCGTATGGCTCAGTTCCTTCAGGCGCTCTTCATACCACATCCCTCGTAACGCTGGGACGAATCTCGTTGCAAACTTCTGAACCTTTTCCAGTTTCCTTATGTGTTTCTTCAGGTGGGGACTCCATGATGGGGCGGCATACTCTAAGACTGACCTCATGTAGGCAGTGTAAAGCGCGCTAAATGTCTCCTTACTTAGGTTTCTGAATGATGTTCTAACTTTTGCCAGTGTAGAGGCTGGCAAAAGGTGTGCGCTGTCGATATCCTATTTATATGTGCCTCAGGAGTTAGATTAGGTGTCACGTCCACGCCCATGTCTCTTTCTCGCGTCGTCACAGGTAGGCAGTTCCCTTTCCTTGTGTACTGTCCCCTTGGTCTCCTATCTCCTAGTCCCATTTCCATAACTTTATATTTGCTCGTGTTGAACTCCAGTAGCCATTTCTCTGACCATCTCTGCAACCTGTTCAAGTCCTCTTGGCGGATCCTACAATCCTCATCTGTCACAACTCTTCTCATCAACTTTGCGTCATCCGCAAACATCGACATGTAGGACTCTACTCCTGTAAACATGTCGTTAACGTATATTAGAAATAGAATTGGTCCCAGCACCGATCCTTGCGGTACTCCACTCGTTACTGTTCGCCAGTCCGAATTTTTTCCCCTTACTGTAACTCTCTGGCTCCTTCTTGTTGGGTAGTTCCTTATCCATGCTAGGACCTTTCCCCTCACTCCCGTTTGCCTCTCAAGTTTGAATAGCAGTCTCATGTTCGGTACTGTATCAAAGGCTTTTTGGCAGTCCAGAAATATGCAGTCTGCCCAACCTTCTCTGTCCTGCCATTTCCTCTTTATTTTATCATAGAATTACAAAAGGTTTGTTAAGCAAGATTTCCCTTTCCAGAACCCATGTTGATGTTTGTTCACAAACCTAATGTTCTCCAGGTGTGCAACCAGTCGTAGCCTAATTATTCTTTCAAGTATTTTACAGGGGATGCTTGTCAGTGATACAGGTCTATAGTTTGTGTGTGTGTGTGTGTGTGTGTGTGTGTGTGTGTGTGTGTGTGTGTGTGTGTGTGTGTGTGTGTGTGTGTGTGTGTGTGTGTGCGTGCATGTGAACGTGTGTGCTTACTTTTTTGTGGCCACCTTTTTGAGCTTGAATAGTTGAGTTTCAGCCCGTAAGCTCAAGTTTTCCAGTTATATGCCGTTTCTTGCAATGGCTAATAACCCTCTCACTTCATTCCATTTTCTTTGACATTGAAGGACATTACGTGAGTATGTCTCGCGGTCTGTGTCGCCAGCTCCTAAACATTCCCATTCTTTTTAATATTTCCCATATTCAACAGTTTAGCTTTTTCTACTCTGATAATCACTCTTAGGATTTTGTATGTCTCAATCATTTCTCTTCACTTTTCTAGATGTGGCCAGATACAGTCTTAAGTTTCTTTGTAATTCCTTTCTCTTAACTCTGGGACCAGTCTTGTAGCAACACATTTGTTCCTTCTAAAGTTTTGTTTTCGAATTTGCCAGGTGAGAACTCCACGCTGCATATTCTTATTTTGGTATCATGTAGGTAGTTTAGGGCGCCCTGGACGCTTCCAGGTTCCTCACCTGATCGCCAGTTTCTCGCATGCCGCTGACGTCACCCAGTTTACATGTACCTCAGGTGAAAGGTTCGGTATCGTGTCCCCTTTCTCCACTTTATTCTTTATTTCATCCCACTTCTCATGTACGTGTTCTCGCTAATTTCTTCTCTTCCACCTCTGTTTTTCACCTCTCTTCGTTATCCGGCTTCCCCTTTCTCCTCTTTCACTTCTTATTCTGAAAATAGTTTGTATAATTCCAACATTTCTTCTCCAGTTCCTCTTCTTTTTCCTCCTCCTCCTTTTCCATCCTCCTCTTCCATCCTCCTCGTGTTCCTACACGTCATCTTCTTCTATTCTCCTCATCCCTCCTTCATTCTCCACCACTCCTTCCTTCACCAACCCCATGTTCACTACTCCCTCTCCTCATTCTCCCTTCAGTCTCTCATTCTTCCCTTCCGTCCCGGCCCTCATCAACGTCACCATCAAGGTAACAAAGGGGTCGCTTCCCTCACCCCAGCACCCCCTTACCTCACTAACACCCCCTCCTTCCCCTTGCCCCAGCACCCCCTTGCCTCTCCCTCTCGCAAGGAGGAAGGACAAATTTTACTGGTTTATCAGCCATAAGGTATTTTATGGACCTCTTTACCAGAAATTGCGTTACCTCTGGAGCCGTTACTTGGGACCACTACCTCGTCTGTGACGTTACCTGCTAGAGTTACTTGAAGGGTGCTTGGAGGGGGCGTTACCTGGGAGGGGTGCAGGGAGGGGGGGGGGCGTTATTTAAGAGGAACAGCAGTTCCTTGAAGATGGAACGTTGACACGTCGCCTTAAAATGCACTTTGTACCGCGTTTAAAGAATGCAGGAAGCCAGCATCTAAGATCCCCAGTGGTGTTACCACAGACAGACCACCCGCACTGTCTCCCAACATTACTGTCAGCCACCATAACCAACGGGATACACAGCCAACCTAACCAACTAGCCTGACACCCTCGCCAACAGCTGGCCTAACCTCCCAACCCCTCACCCTAAATTATTACATATTATATATAAAATGTAATATTTAATCCTTCGTGTCTTTCACCTTTACCTCACTAATCTCGCCTAACCCCACCCAGCCTCGCCTCACCCAGCCTCGCCTCACCCAGCCTCACCCCACCCAGCCCCAACCGACTCTCCCCTATATAATCCTTAACTCTCTGTATCTCTGGCAGATTGGGTAAAGCCCTAGCAAGTCCGGCGTTAGCTTCGTTTAAGGTTTCATTTTACCTTTTTTTCATTTAAATTGTAATATACCTCGCAGGTAGCATTGTACACCTGTACACAACGCTGTACGGCGGTGTAATGCAGGTATACAGATAGACAGGCGGGTATACAGATAGACAGGCAAGTATACTGATAGAGAGGCAAGTATACTGATAGACAGGCAAGTATACTGATAGACAGGAAAGTATACTGATAGACAGGCAAGTATACAGATAAACAACCAAGCGCTGGGTAATTACCCAACCCGTCCTCTTAAAATAACGACGCTTTTCGCTCGTATGCGCGCGCTATGGCCAAAAATGGACGTAATTTGAAATGAAATCGGCTCACAAAAGTGAGGTACTGTCCCGTTTTCTGTTTGAGCCCTCCGGCTTACTCGGTTAGGTTAGGAGAGGAAACATTCAGTCAACGTTTTTCATGACGTTTTGAAACGTTAGGAGAATATCCTGTCCGCCTAACCTACCACAGCACCCTTAACTTGCTGTTGTGGAAAAAAAAATCCCAAATTTATTTTCAATTTGCGTTCATTTTCGGCCATACGGCTAAATTCAGACGTAATGTGTAAGAGGAGAGGTTGGGACGGCATCAGCTCACCTGCTGATTACCTTACCCTACCTTGAGGTGCTTCCGGGGCTTAGCGTCCCCGCGGCCCGGTCGTCGACCAGGCCTCCTGGTTGCCGGACTGATCAACCAGGCTGTTGGACGCGGCTGCTCGCAGCCTGACGTATGAGTCACAGCCTGGTTGATCAGGCATCCTTAGGAGGCGCTCAGTTGTCTTGTGTTGTCAACAAGAACAAATGAGCTCACCGTAAATAATAAGATGAACACACGTAACGAGCACAATTATATTGAATCAAGACATTTGATGAATTAAATCTTATTACTTGACGAGAGGGTAAGCTGTAGAGTGCCATGGTTATCTTGAGATGATTTCAGGGCTTTAGTGTCCCCGCGGCCCGGTCCTCGACCAGGCCTCCACCCCCAGGAAGCAGCCCGTGACAGCTGACTAACACCCAGGTACCTATTTACTGCTAGGCAACAAAGGCATCAGGGTCAAAGAAACTCTGCCCATTTTTTTCTCGCCGGCGCCCGGGATCGAACCTGGGACCACAGGATCACGCGTCCAGTGTTCTGTCCGCTCAGCCACCGGCTCCCTTGGTGGCTGCACTTCCATCACGATGAGGACCGTCGTACATATTGACGTAAACGACAATTATATATATATATATATATATATATATATATATATATATATATATATATATATATATATATATATATATATATATATATATACTAGGCCTAGGAATATTTAAGTTTGTTTTTAGCTTAATTCTTGTCGGACTCAGCTGTAACTTACAGCAATAATTCACAAGGAAATGTGTGAATTTGCTACGATAAAAGTCTTCAACATATTTACTTTAAATTGAAACGCTAATGCAGCACAGGCGAGCCACACTGAAATTGTTGAGATATTAATGAAACACAAACGGGAGAGGTGAACGTAATTTAGAGAAAATTAATCCAGTTAATTTTTTTTCTAGTTTATTTTTGCGTAAATAACGAGGAAGGCAAAGCTAGTAATATCAGTTTGGGTTTAATTAAAAACAAACATGAGTAGATTTCCAAGATTTTAAGTCTATGAGAGGAAGAGGTATGAGGGCGGTGGGAGTGGTTATGAGATAGACTTTGATCCTTTATCTATCAAATAGATAAAGTAGATAGATAGTAGGCATCCGGCAGTCTCGGGAGACTATAGAGTTGCGCTCGGGTTGTCGAGGCAGAAGTGATCTCTCCGGGGCGCGAAGCCAGGGTAGGTCGATATGGAGAAGTTGTCACCCATGCAGCGGGTCCCCTCTCTCCACGATGCTGGAATTGTCCAAAGGAAAGGCAAACGTCAATTCGCTTGGTATTGGGATAATCTTAATATATATATATATATATATATATATATATATATATATATATATATATATATATATATATATATATATATATATATATATATATATATATATATATATATATATATATATATATATATATATATATATATATATATATATATATATATATATATATATATATATATATATTATATATATATATATATATATATATATATATAAATATATATATATATTTATATATAAAAAAAAAAAAAAAAAAAAAAAAAAAAAAATATATATATATATAATATAATATATATTATTATATTATATGTTATATTATATGAGCTAATATGTTAATTTTCTTACGGATAGTTTCTATTCTACGTTAATATCTTCTACCCTTTAGAGGATGAAGAAACACTTAAGTCACGACACAGGTAACCTTACCATACCTGAATACGTCACAGTCATCACCAGACGTCCAACAATCAAAATGAAAAGATTCAGTCACTTAATCTTTCCATCTTACTCTTCAACGTTGCCTCAGGAATGTAACATCTTCAGGTGTAGTAAGACAACATCCAGGAGCAGAAGACATTTATAAGTATGTTCATCTCACCCTAAGAGTCACCTGACCTCCCTTAAGCGTAGGGAGGTTATCTTGAGATGATTTCGGGGCTTAGCGTCCCCGCGGTCCGGTCCTCGACCAGGCCTCCTTTTTGTTAGACAACCCCCAGGAAGCAGCCCGTAGCAGCTGTCTAACTCCCAGGTACCTATTTATTGGTAGGTAACGGGCATCAGGGTGAAAGAAACTTTTTGCCCATTTGTCTCCGCCTCCACCGGGGATCGAACCCGGAACCTCAGGACTACGAATCCGAAACGCTGTCCAATCAACTGTTGTTTTAGATTTAGCTACTCAGAACGAAATGTCCATGTAGCACCGGCTATGGTGAGCCCGTAACCAGTCCAATCACCTGTCAAGGGCCCTTATTATACCGGCGCTAAAGATTGGGTGAGGTGATCGCTGCTAACTTCCAATCCAATGGGACCCACAAATCTTTGCGGGAAAAATTATACATATACAAGCGAATTAAGAGTTTGTAGGTTAAATTAGCATTTTAAAAGCACTGCAATCACCTTATGTTCAATAAATCACTGAACTATATGTTTAACAGATCTCTCACCCTGTCCACGGAGGACAGAAGAAAATGTATATATGCTGGTTAGCATTGTAAATATCTGGCCACATATGTGATAGAAAATAATAATAACAAAAAACGAATTAAGAGTATGGAAGTTTATCTTAATAATTTATTTATTTAGAAAGAATATTTAATCTGAGATTAAAAGAAATCACAAAATCTACATTCGTGATGAGTCCAAGTAGCGGGGCTGAAGATCACACAAGGACGTGACCCAAAAATAGCATATATATATATTTTTGGGTCCCCAGGACGGACCCACACGTCGTCAATTGTTCATTTTCAGCCTCGTGGGTCCCCATCGAGAAGGTGGGGGCGTGCCAGGCCCCAGGCGGGGCTGGACCTGGCCCCCTCCTGTCCCACACTTCACCCAGCGGGGAACACCCATATTATTTAGTGTGCGTGGGGACGGGGGAAGGGAGTTAGTGCAGTGGACAGGTTATAGAGGGCGGCGGGTGGGGGAGAGGGAGATAATGTGCTAAACAGAGAGAGAGAGAGAGAGAGAGAGAATGATCAGAGACGAACGAGACTGAGATCAAGGCATTACGACGCGAGGGCTCACCCGCCAAGGAGCCAGCCAATTATGAACTAAGGAAGACTCGAGTCTGAATTATGATTGGTCAACGCATTAGAACATCCACTCTTCCCTCCCCCCCCCCTCCCACTTTCTCCTCTCCCCTCCTACCCTCTCAACCCAATTCCAGTGAATGGACGTTATTCATCAAAATAATTAGTGAAATGATAATAACCTTATAAGATAAATGGGGATTTAATTACTCCTCGTGGCTATCAAGTCTGTTAAGTAGCGCGCGCGCGCACACACACACACACACACACACACACACACACACACACACACACACACACACACACACACACACACACACACACACACACACACACACACCTTGTATACCTCATATGTCAGACAAATACTGAAGTATGCGGCTCCAGCCTGGAGTCCACATCTAGTCAAACACAAAACGAAGTTAGAAAAGGTTCAGCGGTATGCCACCAGGCTAGTCCCCGAGCTGAGGGGTATGAGCTACGAGGATAGATTACTGAAACTGAGCCTCACGACACTGGAAGACGCAAGAGTTGGGGAAGATATGATCACTCCCTACAAAATTCTCAGAGGAATTGACAGGGGTAGATAAGGATAAACTGTTTAACACGGGCGGTACGCGAACAAGTGGACACAGGGGGATACTGAGAACCCAAATGAGCCACAGACACGTTAGAAAGAACTTTTTCAGTGTCAGAGTAGTTAACAGATGGAATACTTTAGGCAGTGATGTGGTGGAGGCTGACTAAGTACGCGGTTTCAAATGTAGATATGATAGAGCCCAGTAGGATATCTTGAGATGATTTCGGGGCTTAGTGTCCCCGCGGCCTGGTCCTCGGCCAGGCCTCCACCCTTAGGGAGCAGCCCGTAGCAGCTGTCTAACTCCCTGGTACCTATTTACTGCTAGGTAACAGGAGCATCAGGTTGAAAGAAACATTTTGCTCATTTGTCTCCGCCTCCACTGGGAATCGAACCCGGAACCTCAGTACTACGAATCCGAAGCGCTGTCCACCCAGCTGTCAGGCGCCCCCTCCAGTAGGCTCCAGAATCTGTCAACTATCAACAGGTTGACAGTTTAGAGGCTGGACCAAAGAGCCAAAACTCATCCCCCGCAAGCACTAGGTGAGTACAACTAAGTGAGTACACACATCCAGGGATATATGAGTGGTAAATCCTGTCATTGTAACCCAGAGGACTACGACAATCAGCTACGGATCAACCATACTTGAGACTGACGGGTAGACTGCACATTCCTGGGCTGCAAAACGCCTTCTATCTACACCATCCCCATCGAGAGAATCCTGCCCATAGTGAAGAAACGTATCGGACGGCTGCGGTGAACTCGCTGGAGTGCTGGTGAACACATAGAAGTGCTGGTGAACACATAGAAGTGCTGGTGAACACACCAGAGGTGACACATGTGCCTGCCTCAAGCCCCCTGGGGCTAGTGTATGATAATGACCTGCCTGAAGGCCTCGAGTCATATGTGTAAATATTTGCGTTTCATGCAAAACTGATGAGAAAAGTAGGAAACATTTCTGCAAGACGTTCCAGGGAGACTTGGGTTCCAGCCGTGTTCCAGGAAGACTTGGGCTACAGCCGTGTTCCAGGAAGACTTGGGCTACAGCCGTGTTCCAGGAAGACTTGGGCTTCAGCCGTGTTCCAGGAAGACTTGGGCTACAGCCGTGTTCCAGGAAGACTTGGGCTCCAGCCGTGTTCCAGGAAGACTTGGGCTCCAGCCGTGTTCCAGGAAGACTTGGGCTTCAGCCGTGTTCCAGGAAGACTTGGGCTCCAGCCGTGTTCCAGGAAGACTTGGGCTACAGCCGTGTTCCAGGAAGACTTGGGCTACAGCCGTGTTCCAGGAAGACTTGGGCTACAGCCGTGTTTCAGGAAGACTTGGGCTTCAGCCGTGTTCCAGGAAGACTTGGGCTTCAGCCGTGTTCCAGGAAGACTTGGGCCACAGCCGTGTTCCTGGCAGCGGGTGTTTGGAAGAGAGGAAGATATGAAGCTCGAGTTTGGAGACGGATCACTGATGAGCTGTGTGGCTTGAGGACAGATGTTGCCAAGGCGAACTGACAACCATCACAACCCGTCAACCAGCACAACCACCACCACCAACACAACCACCACCACCAACCGTCCACCAACACATTATATCAAGTTTAAGTAATTTTAAGAGAGAGTTACAATAACGGTTAAGGGAGAGAGACGGCGGACAGGGAAAGATGACAGAACAAGAAAGAGAGAGAGAGAGAGAGAGAGAGAGAGAGAGAGAGAGAGAGAGAGAGAGAGAGAGAGAGAGAGAGAGAGAGAAAGAGAGAGACAGACAGACAGACAGACAGACGGTATAGAGACGAAAATGTTTCTTTTTCAGAGTCTGTTTGAACAACTTCAGGAAGCCGTTGGCTCGGGAAACTTAATTACATGTCAAATTAGAATTTTTATATAAAAATAAATATCTAAACATTGTTTAGGACACAGACACGCTCAAATGCTAGAATAATTTGATACGTGGCTTAAAGAACTCAACACAGCAAGTGCAAGGTCAATAAAGATAACTTATGTGTAAAAGACGGGTAAGATACACAAGAGGAAAAAACTGCACGCGCCAAGGGAAAGGCCTAAGAGTGGACAAATCCTTCCTCGTGAGACACACATAAACCCAGCAACATCAGGAGCACATGCAAGGCTGACAAACACACGAAATGTTTTCTTTTTAAAAGATGGGCCACTAACAACGCTGAACTCTGCATATTGAGGCGTCTCTTATATTTGTAGCTTGGTACTAACGTCTTATAACTCGTTAGAACGGTTTATTCTTCTGAGAGGCTAGACCCAGGAGCTCAAGTTCAACCCTGATAAAGAGAAACGTAGCGAGGAGCGGAAAGGATAAGACCCGCGGCAGACTGACAGGGGAGCGGGTCCCAGAAATAAAGAAAGAGAAGGATCTGTGACTATATACACCAGACCTGTCGCCTGAGGGAACAAAAGTCATACTTTTGTTCATACATGCACAGTCATACATGCACAGTCATACATGCACAGTCATACATGCACAGTCATACATGCACAGTCATACATGCACAGTCATACATGCACAGTCATACAAGACACTAGAGCGTCTGCAGCTTACGTAAGTCTGGCAACTATGACAGTGTCCTTCGGGAGCCTTGACAAAGAGGCCTGCAGGATTTTATGAGTCCATCTACCGCATAGGGTTATCTTGAGTTGATTTCGGGGCTTTAGTGTCCCCGCGGCCCGGTCCTCGACCAGGCCTTCACCCCCAAGAAGCAGCCCGTGACAGCTGGCTAACTCCCAGGTACCTATTTACTGCTAGGTAACAGGGGCATAGGGTAAAAGAAACTCTGCCCATCGTTTCTCGCCGGTGCCCGGGATCACAAGATCACGTGTCCATTGTGCTGTCCGCTCGGCCCGCCGGCCCCCAAATACACAAATAAACGATAAGATTACAGAAGTACACAGACATGCGACAAAAATTTATGACAGTTGAGGAGACGACAGGCGAGTCAGGGAAGATATGACAACAACGTACAAGGTATTAAGGGACGAGTCTTAGTACACACACACACACACACACACACACACACACACACACACACACACACACACACACACACACACACACACACACACACACACACACACGAGAGGTATTTAAGGCATCACAAAACCAAACTAGAAAAGTCCAAAAAACTAGAAAAGTCCCAAAGACGTGCAGCGAGACTCGCTCCTGATCTAAGGGGACTGAACTATGAAGGAGAGACTGGAGGAACTAGACCTCATTACACTGAAGAAAAACAGTAAGGCTGACATGATAACGACATACAAGATACTATGGGGAATTGCCAAAGTAGATACGGAAGCAATGTTCGAAGTACGAAACGTCAGAACTAGGAGACATAATTGGAAACTTGAAACACAAATAAGTCACATATAAAAATATAACTTTCTCGGGCTAAGAGTCATACGTGAGAGGAACGGACTAAATGAGGAAATTGTCGAAACCAATTAAATACACAATTTGAAAGGTAAATATGATAGGAAAAATGCAGTAAAAAAAAAAACAGATTCACCGTAGGGAACTACTGATGGTCGAAAGACCGGGCCCAGGAGCTGACGCTGGACTCTCCAGTGACAACTACGTGAATACACCAACCTTTCCCCCCATCCCTTTCTTGCAGGTCGGCGTCCAATCCCCCACCGTCCAAGTGGTTGCGTACCATTCCTTTCCCCCGTCCCATCCCAAATCCTTATCCTGATCCCTTCCCAGTGCTGTATAGTTGTAATGGCTTGGCGCTTTCCCCCCTGACAGTTCCCTTCCCCCCCCCCGGACAAGGAAGACGTCAGATCAAGCCGACTATGATGTCATGATTATGTCACAGACTCCGTGCTGTTGGTGTCGGGAAAAAGCTTGAGAGAGCAGTTTGGGTAAAGTAACCCCCCCCCCCCAGTTTCCAAAATGAGTTTTCAAAACTTAAATTTCTTGAAGTCAGTTTAATTAAAGTTAGCAAACTGATAATAGCCGCAGTAATGTAATGTTTTAACCTTGACACACACACGTGCACATGTGAACATATACACGCCTGTATGCATACATATACATACACATACATGACAGTATACATACACCCCCATACATTTATAAATGCGCATATATATATACCTGATACATACTTATATATATACACACATACATACCTGTATACACGCACATATATACATATATACCTGTATACATACACGTAACTATACATCTATATCTCGCCAACACTTAAGAATACAGTTGAAATACAACACTTACATATGTAGGACATGTCGCAGAGGATCAGTCAGGTTAAGCACCGTTGGCTCTGACAGGTAAACGACTGGGTGACTATGCAGACTCCCTTAGCCTATGAGAATTCATCTGTCAGAAAATGGGAAACCTTTATATATGTACAGACAGACAGACAAGCAGATAACATGATAAAGTGTGGAGTGAATGTTGTAATCGCTGTGAGGTAGTAAGAGAGAGAGAGAGAGAGAGAGAGAGAGAGAGAGAGAGAGAGAGAGAGAGAGAGAGAGAGAGAGAGAGAGAGAGAGAGAGAGAGTTGGGGGAGGGGAGGGGGTATTGTGTGTGAGTATATGTAGGAATATGTAGTGTGTTGGAGTGTGTGTGTGTTGGAAAACGTGTGAGTGGAACCTGGCTTTGACAAGAATTCATTCCGTCAATTACTGTAACAACGATGAAAATCAATCCACGATATTCAATTACGATAATCATTTTATGCTATGGAAATGCCTGTGCAATACGTGCCAGATGTAGCTATTTAACCCTTTTGTTGATAAATGTTTTTAACTAGAATGAAAACGGTGTGGTGTGTATTCAGTGCTGGGTTATCAGGCGATTACACCAGTTACCCCTAAAAAATGTGGCGTTATGAAGCTATTTTAAGTATTAATATAACATCTCGGTCAGTTGTGGAAGAGATTTATATGTTAACGCTGAACTAATGGTGTGTTTGGTAATCCAGGAGGAACTAGGACTGTGTTTGGTAATCCAGGAGGAACTAGGACTGTGTTTGGTAATCCAGGAGGAACTAGGGCTATGTTTGATAATCCAGGAGGAACTAGGGCTGTGTTTGTTAATCCAGGAGGAACTAGGACTGTGTTTGGTAATCCAGGAGGAACTAGGGCTGTTTTTCGTAATCCAGGAGGAACTAGGGCTGTGTTTGGTAATACAGGAGGAAGTAGGGCTATGTTTGGTAATCCAGGAGGAACTAGGACTGTGTTTGGTAATCCAGGAGGAACTAGGACTGTGTTTGGTAATCCAGGAGGAACTAGGACTATGTTTGATTATCCAGGAGGAACTAGGACTGTGTTTGGTAATCCAGGAGGAACTAGAGCTGTGTTTGGTAATCCAGGAGGAACTAGAGCTGTGTTTGGTAATCCAGGAGGAACTAGGGCTGTGTTTGGTAATCCAAGAGGAACTAGAGCTGTGTTTGGTAATCCAGGAGGAACTAGAGCTGTGTTTGGTAATCCAAGAGGAACTAGAGCTGTGTTTGGTAATCCAGGAGGAACTAGTTGGTAATCCAAGAGGAACTAGAGCTGTGTTTGGTAATCCAGGAGGAACTAGAGCTGTGTTTGGTAATCCAGGAGGAACTAGAGCTGTGTTTGGTAATCCAGGAGGAACTAGAGCTGTGTTTGGTAATCCAGGAGGAACTAGGGCTGTGTTTGGTAATCCAAGAGGAACTAGAGCTGTGCACTGCTTGTGCACTAGTCTCTTGTTGGGTACTGTGTCGAGGTCTTTCTGACAATCCAAAAACTGCAATATACCCGCCTTTATCTTGCTTGGTGTTTGCCGACCAGTCACAGAATTCTATCAAGTTTGTGATAGATTCGTTATCTTGTCCACTCTGAAGTCTTTCTCTTTTTCTGAGATGGGAAGTTGCCTTCCTTTCATTCTGTTCAATATTTGTGATCTAGTCCTAGCCTCATAACTTTACATTTGCATGGCTTAAATTCCATTAACCACTGTTTAAACTACATGTGCAGGTACTGTAGTATATCCTGCATTGTGTGACAGCCCGCAGCTGTTTTAATTATTCTCCTTATTTTGGTTCATCCGCAAACATTGTTATGAATGAACCTATTTCCTGTGTGTGTGTCTGTGTGTGTGTGTGTGTGTGTGTGTGTGTGTGTGTGTGTGTGTGTGTGTGTGTGTGTGTGTGTGTGTGTGTGTGTGTGTGTGTGTGTGTGTGTGTGTGTGTGTGTGTGTGTGTGTGTGTGTGTGTGTGTGTGTGTGTGTGTTCTCCTAGTTGTACTCACCTAGTTGTGCTTGCGGGAGTTTTGAGCTTCGGCTCTTTGGTCCCGCCTCTCAACCGTCAATTTACTGGTGTACAGATTCCTGAGCCTATTGGGCTGTATCATATCTACATTTGAAACTGTGTATGGAGTCAGCCTCCACCACATCACTGCCTAGTGTATTCCATCTGTTAACTACTCTGACCCTGAAAAAGTCTTTCTAATGTCTCTGTGGTTTATTTGGGTACTCAGTTTCTACCTGTGTTTCCTTGTTCGTAATCCGCCCGTGCTAAATAGTTTATCTTTATCCACCCTGTCAATTCTCCCTGAGGATTTTGTAGGTGGTGATTATGTCTCCACTTACTCTTCTCTCCAGTGACTTCCAGGGACATCCAGGGACGTGAGTTTTAATTCCCGTAGCCTTTCCTCATAACTCATACCTCTCAGCTCTGGGACTTGTCTGGTGGCATACCTCTGAATCTTTAACTTTGTCTTGTTTTTAAGTAACTATGGACTCCGGGCTGGTGCTGCATACTCCAGGTGTCTAGTGTCTCGCTGCATGTATTATATCTGGTGTTGTGGTACGCCTGTGTCTGGTGTGTGGTACACCTGTGTCTGGTGTGTGGTACACCTGTGTCTGGTGTGTAGTACATCTGTGTCTGGTGTGTGGTACACCTGTGTCTGGTGTGTGGTACACCTGTGTATTGTACCCTAAAATGTCATACGAATCATGTAAGTTATCTGAACGGGACAGTGTAAACCTTTTTTGGAGTCTGAAATGAATGAATACACATCCAGCAATGCTCCCGATGTCCTGGAATTGCTTGTTTCCTCATTGTTTAGGGCTGATAGGGGTTGTAACCTTATTTGGGTAACGAGTTTGTATCTTTCCATCAAGGAGGGTCTTCGTACCCAAAGGATTCCAGGGAAACTGGAACCATATATTGTTTGGAACTGGAATGAGTGGCAGGAGGAAATGACTGGACCTGCTGGAAGGGATGGTATCTCGGGCGAGTGAGCCTGGAAACGAGCCAACTTGGTTCCAGGGCGTCATGAAGACCACTTTATATGTCGGTCCAGGAATGATCTTCCAGGTGCGCCTGGCCAGCCAGCCAGGCGCAAGAGGATGGTCTCAGCTTCCTGGAAAATAGGCAGATAATGACTTGAGTGAAGAATGACGCCTGGAAATGATGAGAAAGGAGAGGGTGAGGGAGAAAGGAGAGGGTGAGAGAAAAAGGGATAGGGATAAAAACAGACGTAGTAACGAAAGCTGTAACTGAATGGTATAACAGTCTACTACTGAAGCGAAGAACACTGGAATAAACGCGTAATCAAAACAAAAAGGCAAAATAACCTCTTGGAGGAAGAAGAGGAGCGAAGTATAAAGAGAATGAGAAGGTGGAGGAGACGAGGGATAAAGGACATGGAAGAATGACCAAAAGTAATGAATATAGAATATTACCAATCAGCAATAGTGAAGAAATGTATAATAATAATATGCAAAAGAGATATATATATACTTCCTGACAATTTGGAAGGACACCATCGCTGGACACCATCGCTGGACACCATCGCTGGACACCATCGCTGGACACTGCCACTGGACACCATCGCTGGACACCATCGCTGGACACCATCGCTGGTCACCATCGCTGGACACCATCGCTGGTCACCATCGCTGGACACCATCGCTGGACACCATCGCTGGTCACCATCGCTGGACACCATCGCTGGTCACCATCGCTGGACAACATCGCTGGACACTGCCACTGGACACCATCGCTGGACACCATCGCTGGACACCATCGCTGGACACCATCGCTGGACACCATCGCTGGTCACCATCGCTGGACACCATCGCTGGACACCATCGCTGGACACTGGCCCAGTCCCTCCAGCTAATGTAACTGTCCACCCAAACTTTGGAGAAAAATATATTTCGACCATCACAATGTTTTTGTGTCGCGAGCTTCACGTTAATGTAATATTTTATCCAGTTAAGAAAATACTTAAGAGGAATAAATTTCACAGTGAAATATATATATATATATATATATATATATATATATATATATATATATATATATATATATATATATATATATATATATATATATATATATATTTGAAGCTTTGTTCACATTTTGGGTTCACTGCGTCTTTTTCGTTCAGTTAAATTGGAAGCAGAATATGGTTCCGTTTCCAATTTAAATCTCTCTTCCAGAGAGACAATAGAGAGAGAGAGAGAGAGAGAGAGAGAGAGAGAGAGAGAGAGAGAGAGAGAGAGAGAGAGAGAGAACAGAAATTTCTAGACGAATAATTTGAATATAATATTGTTTTGCAGGCACGAGGGATGGTGAGATAGTGAGAGGGGTAGTAGTGAGGGAGAGGGGAGAGAGAGGGGATTGTGAGGGAGAGAGAGGGGATTGTGAGGGAGGTAAGATTATAAGGGATGAGGCATTATGAAGGATATGGAATTGTGAGGGAGGTATGTGGGATTGTGAAAAGGTAGGTATTGTGAGAGAGGAGAAACAGTGATTGTGAAGGTGGAAGGTAATATACTGAGGTGGAGAAGTAGATGAAGATTGTAAATGAAGGTGGTGTAGATTGTGAGGGAAGCAGTTGGGGGATTGTGAAGGAAGGTGGGGATTGTGATTGTCCCATGGTAGGTGTATGGTGACTATGGTGGTCCAGTGGTAGGTGTATGGTGACTATGGTGGTCCAGTGGTAGGTGTATGGTGACTATGGTGGTCCAGTGGTAGGTGCATGGTGACTATGGTGGTCCAGTGGTAGGTGTATGGTGACTGTGGTGGTCCAGTGGTAGGTGTATGGTGACTATGGTGGTCCAGTGGTAGGTGCATGGTGACTATGGTGGTCCAGTGGTGGGTGTATGGTGACTGTGGTGGTCCAGTGGTGGGTGTATGGTGACTATGGTGGTCCAGTGGTAGGTGTATGGTGACTATGGTGGTCCAGTGGTAGGTGCATGGTGACTATGGTGGTCCAGTGGTAGGTGTATGGTGACTATGGTGGTCCAGTGGTAGGTGTATGGTGACTATGGTGGTCCAGTGGTAGGTGTATGGTGACTATGGTGGTCCAGTGGTGGGTGTATGGTGACTGTGGTGGTCCAGTGGTAGGTGCATGGTGACTATGGTGGTCCAGTGGTGGGTGTATGGTGACTGTGGTGGTCCAGTGGTGGGTGTATGGTGACTATGGTGGTCCAGTGGTAGGTGTATGGTGACTATGGTGGTCCAGTGGTAGGTGTATGGTGACTATGGTGGTCCAGTGGTAAGTGTATGGTGACTATGGTGGTCCAGTGGTAGGTGTATGGTGACTATGGTGGTCCAGTGGTAGGTGTATGGTGACTATGGTGGTCCAGTGGTAGGTGTATGGTGACTGTGGTGGTCCAGTGGTGGGTGTATGGTGACTATGGTGGTCCAGTGGTAGGTGTATGGTGACTATGGTGGTCCAGTGGTAGGTGTATGGTGACTATGGTGGTCCAGTGGTAAGTGTATGGTGACTATGGTGGTCCAGTGGTAGGTGTATGGTGACTATGGTGGTCCAGTGGTAGGTGTATGGTGACTATGGTGGTCCAGTGGTAGGTGTATGGTGACTATGGTGGTCCAGTGGTGGGTGTATGGTGACTATGGTGGTCCAGTGGTAGGTGTATGGTGACTATGGTGGTCCAGTGGTAGGTGTATGGTGACTATGGTGGTCCAGTGGTAGGTGTATGGTGACTATGGTGGTCCAGTGGTAGGTGTATGGTGACTATGGTGGTCCAGTGGTGGGTGTATGGTGACTATGGTGGTCCAGTGGTAGGTGTATGGTGACTATGGTGGTCCAGTGGTAGGTGTATGGTGACTATGGTGGTCCAGTGGTAACTATGGTCGTTCCGTCCATCATGCCGGTAACAGCCTGGCAATAAACCCAGTTACAGGTTGTTAACCCTCGGAGTGCTTTGTTTAGCTGTCTTTGTTGGCTGTCCTCCACTCCCTGCCCCACCTGGCCTCTCCCTGCCCCACCTGGCCTCTCCCTGCCCCACCTGCCCCTCTCCCTGCCCCACCTGGCCTCTCACTGCCCCACCTGCCCCTCTCCCTGCCCCACCTGGCCTCTCCCTGCCCCACCTGCCCCTCTCCCTGCCCCACCTGCCCCTCTCCCTGCCCCACCTGGCCTCTCCCTGCCCCACCTGGCCTCTCCCTGCCCCACCTGGCCTCTCCCTGCCCCACCTGGCCTCTCCCTGCCCCACCTGCCCCTCTCCCTGCCCCACCTGCCCCTCTCCCTGCCCCACCTGCCCCTCTCCCTGCCCCACCTGCCCCTCTCCCTGCCCCACCTGGCCTCTCCCTGCCCCACCTGCCCCTCTCACTGCCCCACCTGCCCCTCTCCCTGCCCAACCTGCCCCTCTCCCTGCCCCACCTGCGCTATACTAGGCGTAGGAATATTTAAATTTGTGTTTTAAATTCATTTATTTTAACATAATTCCTTAGTGATCAGTGTAGCACTGTCTAAAAGCTAAGTTCGTACGAATTCGTGACTATTGACGATCGCCACAATAGGTGCTAACTAAACAGGAGGGCTGAAAGAGCATGTACAATAATATATGTAAAAGTTCCTCCTGCAATAGTTTTCTTTATTATTTTAAGCTAACCTTCCGTTTTCTTTCTTTCTTGTAACGCATGACTGATCTATTAGCTAATTGTGGCTTTCATGCCTAAATTTACCTGAAATTTACCTGAGGGCCATTGTCTTTTTCATGGCCTCGACGAGGACAGGAAGCCTTTGGCTTGTTAAAGGTCTCTTATCATTTGTCGTGATGAATTTATCGAACTGGAATTTAAAATTCAACAGAGTTTTGGAATGTTCTTCACGGCAGGTAGGCGGTTCCATGGATTTATAATTTTATTACCCTATGGGATTTATAACCCTGTGGGCGAAAAAGCATTTCCAGTTTTATGTCTCGTATTGTGGTTTCTTGAAGCTGGAAACCGTTGCTTCTTATTCGTGTTACATCTGAACTTTTGAACAAGTTGTCTGGCGATGAGTCACAATAACGTGGCTAAAGTACGTTGGCCAGACCACACACTAGAAGGTGAAGGGACGACGACGTTTCGGTCCGTCCTGGACCATTCTCAAGTCGATTGGGGCGGTTCCTGACTTGAGTATGGTCCAGGACGGACCGAAAGGTCGTCGTCCCTTCACCTTCTAGTGTGTGGTCTGGTAAACAGGTTCTCTGGATCAATATCATCCAAATTATTCAGTGTTTTAAAAGTTTGGATGAGATCAGCAGCGCGGCGTTTGTGCGCTGCTCAAAGTTAGAGTTTGATGAGAGAAAGATTGCCAGGGTTATCAACGTCCCCGTAGCCAACGATGTGGCACTCGAGGATGCTTCCCACAACAGTTAGCTTGCTCACATCTGTTTCGTCAGTTCAGTACAGGAAGTTGGGTTACAAAAGACGAGGTTGACGTTATCTTGTGTTTTGAGTTGCGATCATTGTTGTCTTATATGTGCTATCAATCTGCTGTATGGTGTCTATTAATCTCGTTTAAACTACCAATGAGGCTGTCAATGTAATCAATCAGAGCTTTAATATACCAATGTGCTTTACTATACTTAGTAATCTCTCTCATCTCATTTTTTTTTCTTGCAATGTATTTGTTATCATTTTATTAATTCTGCTAGAATTTACCTACTTAAAATTATCTGTTAGATTAAGGACCTGCCCGAAACGCTGCGCGTACTAGTGGCTTTACAAGATTGTAAATACTGTACTATGTAGCCTCACAAACCCAATGTACCTTCTTGTATATAAATAAATAAATAAATAAATAAATAAATAAATAAATAAATAAATAAATAAATAAATAAAAAAATAAATAAATAAGAGAGCACGCGGCGCCCGGCCGTTGTCAAGCAGATTTAGCAGTCAAGCGTACGGCTTGACCCATCAGATGTACTCACCTAATTGTGCTTCAGGGGGGTTGAGCTCTGGCTCTTTGGTCCCGGTCCCAGACAACTTCTTATAAAGGTCAGATGTGCGCAAGAACTTATGTCCTTGACTCACAATAACTTATGTTCTTGTGAGTTTGGGTGGATGTATATAGGAGCTGCCTCATATGAGACAATAGACCTTCTGCCGCTGTCTTGATTCATATGTTCTTACGTTAATGATCTGATCAAGAGAGCTGTAGTGACTGGCTGAGGCAACTCAGCTACACCACGCTGGAGGGAAGAAGAAACAGACTGGATATGATAAATAACACATAAGAAGTTAAGGGGAATTGCCAAAGTTTATATAGAAGTTAAGTGCAGTTATGAGAGACAGTCCATATCTTCAGGTCAGGGATGAAAACTTTACACCTGAGCCTGATTTACCTGATTTACCTGAGGGCCACTAACACTAGTGGCCTCAATGAGAACAGAAAGCCGGCGGCTTGTCGTAAGTCCCCTCATTTGTCTTGATGAGCCTCTCCAGGTGGATTTTAAAACGTAACAATTTTAACGTTTGCAACTTCGGCGGGTAGGCGGTTTTATGGGTTTATAACCCTGTGGGTGAAAAGTATCTCCTGTCCTCTGTCTTACATTGAGGTTTAGCTTGAAACCGTTGTTCCTTGTTTGTGTTACATCTGACCTTTTGAAGAAGTTGTCAGGATCAAGATCCTGAGCCAGTAAGACATGGGGGAGAAGGTGGACGCGAGAGGTAGACATGTCAGTCATCAGACGGTGGTCTAGACCTAAGTTGAATTGGCAATTTCCTGAGATAAATATACTAAAATGTCGTTAAAATATTAACTACTGACTGGAAAGATGACGCGCATACACGCGCGCACACGCACACAAATGAGCCACCAGGGACGTTAGAAAGAACTTTTTCAGTGTCAGAGCAGTTAACAGGTGGAATGCATTAGGCAGTGATGTGATGGAGGCTGACTCCATACACAGTTTCAAATGTAGATATGAGAGAGCCCAGTAGGCTCAGGAATCTGTACACCAGTTGAGAGACGGCACCAAAGACCTGAAGCTCAACCCCCGCCATCACAACTAGGTGACTACACGTAAACACACACACACATAGATTATGAGAACCTGCAAATCCCGGGATCCCATCACAGTGCTCACACTGCTCAAACCTCTGGTGCTCTGTTCTCACTCCCCCCCCCCCCCATTCAGAGCAGGAGAAATGACTGGAATCGAGGGGACACCAAGAACATATACGGTCACTACACAAAGTGGTAACTTTATGCATATTGCAAAATTCGCTCTACATTTAGGTATTGTAAAATTCAAATATAATGCGGCATTTCCATTTCCAGAATGTAAATTGTATTGACTAACTTTGTTATTGTTTTGGTTAGACTGGGTTGGGTTGGGTCCAGTCTCTCCCAGTCCCTTCCAGAAGCTTCCATGCAATCTGTCAGTCGCTTTCAATTCATCCCAGTCTATTCCAATCCTTTTCAGTTCTACCCAGTTTCTTCCAGTCTCTGTATTTTCCAGTCCCTTCAACTCTTATTACAGTACCTCTCTGTAGCTTCCAATCTTTTCCAGTCCCTCCTAGTCTCTTACAGCCCCCTCCAGTTTCTTCCAGTTTTTATCATTTTATCTTTATTTTCCAGTTCATGCCAGCATTTTCCAGTGCTTCACAGTCTCTTCAAATATTTGACAGTACCTTCCAGTCTTGCTCAGTCCCTACTCCCTCCCAGTCTCCCAGTCTTCCAGTCTCAACAAGAACTTGCCTCCCTCCGCATCATTCACTCAAATAGCAAACAGATTCCAGATTCGAGAAAATTTTTGTGTGGGTGAAAACTTTATATTGGCCATATTTTCAGTGTGTGTGTGCTTGTGTGTGCGCGCGCGTGTGCGTGTATGTGTGTGTGTGTGTGTGTGCGGGTGCATTTTATGCCTGAAGCATCGAGCTGTTAACTCTTGGATTCCGCCTTCCTAATGGTCGGTTGTCTGATGCTCTGACTCCCGACCTGTTTGTTCTCTAATTATGTGTTCCTCAAGTGTTATTGTTCGTATTATATCTACTCCCAAATCTTTCTTTCAGATTCCTCCGGCTGCCTTTCCCTTGTGGTGTTGATACCTCTTGATCTCTAATTCTCCTTTTCCCCATCTTCATTACATTACACTTGTTGGGATTCAATTCCAGCGACCACTTGTTTGATCACTCCTGGAGTTTGTCAAAGTCCTCCCTTAACTTCCTGCAGTCCTCCTCTGTTTTTACATTCCTCATTTGCTTCAAAGTCATCTGCAGACACTGACATATACGGGGCTCATTTTTGCTCAGGTAGGACGTTCACATAAATTAGGAACAGCAGCGGTCCCAAGACAGAGCCTTGTGGGACCCCACTTGTTATCTTCCTCCAGCTTGATACCTCCTCACTAACTGTGACTCTGATTTTGACTCTGATTTTTGACTCTGACTCTTGTTTTCTGCCCTTCAGGTACTCCCTCAACCAGTTCAGTGTTTCTCCAGTTATCCTACCTTGCTTCTCCATCTTTTACACCAGACATGAGGAAGTGTCAAATGCATTTTTGACAATCTAGGAAAATACAAGCTACCCTGCCTTCTATTTTCTTGTCTTATTTTAGTTACCCCTGTCATAGAACTCGATCCAGTTTATCAGGCAAGACTTCCCCTTTCCAAATCCATGCTGCCCTTTCTTATACAAAGTTGGTTTTCTCCTGGTGCTTTGATCTCGTACACCTCCTTCGACTGCACCGTTGCAGATGCACATTTTCGTGCAATAAATTCCATCATCTCATTTGCTGTCTTCCGCTCCAGTTCTCGGTTCTATTGGTATTTTTTGTTTTGTTTTATAAATTTTGCCCCAGAGAGCGAGTTTATCAGGCAGCGTCGCTCATCCTGTGAGTGGACATACCGCCATAGCAGCATCTTGAGGTTATCTTGAGGTTATCTTGAGATGATTTCGGGGCTTTAGTGTCCCCGCGGCCCGGTCCTCGACCAGGCCTCCACCCCCAGGAAGCAGACCGTGACAGCTGACTAACACCCAGGTACCTATTTTACTGCTAGGTAATAGGGGCATAGGGTGAAAGAAACTCTGCCCATTGTTTCTCGCCGGCGCCCGGGATCGAACCCGTCCCACAGAATTACGAGTCCTGCGCGCTATCCACCAGGCTACCAGGCCCCTGTGTATGTGTGTGTGTGTGTGTGTGTGTGTGTGTGTGTGTGTGTGTGTGTGTGTGTGTGTGTGTGTGTGTGTGTGTGTGTGTGTGTGTGTGTGTGTGTGTGTAAGGAGTTGTGTTGGGATGAAGCAGGGTACTGACCGAGACGCATTAGGAACATCACTACAACATCAATACGCAAATCAGTAACATTACCTGTGGCTCATCAGAGGAGTAGTTCCCAACAAGTAGTTCCCAACAAGGCAGTAGAGAGGGTCCTGGGAGAGGGGGGGCACAGAGCAGCGTCACCTGTGTCTCACAAGACTATGCAATAAGCCTAAGAGACCAGCTGAGGGGACGGAAGGAGTACAATTATACCTCACCGTTCAGTAATCTGGTTCAGCCGACGCCAGCGACCTGGAGCAGAGAGGCACCTTTAATATGATCGTCGAGGGGGGGGGGGCGCTCGGAATTTAGTATGGGGGGGTGGGAGGGGGAGGAGGAGGGTTGGGTTGTGGAGCTAGATAAGAGATGCGTTAGAAAAACATGTACTTGCAGGTCGAGCTTGAGCTCCTGAGCCTCGCCTCTGGTTATTTTATTATAAAGGCTACAGTCACTCTTGCTAAGAGTACCGTACCTGCTCTGGCTACTGTGTATGTGGAGTTATCCTCAGTTGCTCCCAAGGAAGTTTTGGGTGGACATTGAGAACGTCTTTATCTGCATGGGAGCCGGTCGGCCGAGCGGACAGCACGCTGGACTTGTCATCCTGTGGTCCTGGGTTCGATCCCAGGCGCCGGCGAGAAACACTGGGCAGAGTTTCTTTCACCCTATGCCCCTGTTACCTAGCAGTAAAAATAGGTACCTGGGTGTACCTGGTCACTACATACAAAATAGTAACAGGAATTGATAAAATCGATAGGGAAAATTTCCTGAGACCTGGAACTTTAAGAACAAGAGGTCATAGATTTAAACAAGCTAAACACAGATGCCGAAGAAATATAAGAAAATTCACTTTCGCAAACAGAGTGGTAGACGGTTGGAACAAGTTAGGTGAGAAGGTGGTGGAGGCCAAGACCGTCAGTAGTTTCAAAGCGTTATACGACAGAGTGCTGGGAAGACGGGTCACCACGAGCGTAGCTCTCATCCTGTAACTACACTTAGGTAATTACACTTAGGTAATAAGAACACGCACGCACGCACGAACACACAGCTCTCGCCTTCAGCGATCGCTTTTTATTTGACTATCACTCATTCTGCTGGGTCAAGATAGTGTGTGTTTGTGTGTGTACTCACCTAGTTGTACTCACCTAGTTGTGTTTGCGGGGGTTGAGCTCTGGCTCTTTGGTCCCGCCTCTCAACCGTCAATCAACTAATGTACAGAGTCCTGAGCCTACTGGGCTCTATCATATCTACATTTGAAACTGTGTATGGAGTCAGCCTGTGTGTGTGTGTGTGTGTGTGTGTGTGTGTGTGTGTGTGTGTCAGCAGGGGATGAATAACGAGGAGTGAGGAAGACAGGCGACAGCACCATTAAAGACGGATTTGTTATAGCGGTGTAACCTGACTCTCCCCCACCCCCCTCTCCCCTCTCTTTATCCCTCATTCCTTTCCCCTTCTCCTCTTTAAATGGCTTACCTCTCCCCCCCCGTGTCTCCTAATCCCCCCTTTACCTGTGTCTCAACCCTTTGTTTTCTAATCTCCCATCATCTCTCAGTCCCCTCTTTTTCCTTCCCTCTGTTTCCCTCCCCTCTCTCTTCCCCTCCACCACCCGGTAATCATGCCGTAAGCTGCCAAGTCAAAAGGAAGATGATTTCTGCCTTTCTCCCCTTCATCACTTCCCTTCCATTTCCTGCTGTCTGCCGGGTCTGCCGGGCAGACAGCACCACTGCCGGGTGTGGCGCCTGCCCCAGCCTCCAGGGTGTCGTCCATACTCCGGTGTCGTCTTCGTCACCCGAGTCGTCTTCAGCGATAACCACTTAGTTCACTTCTCGCCATACAGGAATTTGCTCCGCTTTGATTATTTGCAGGATTTACCTGGGTAAATACTGGTTTGGAAACAGATTTTTTCTATTCATGGAACATATTACCCGCCAACATAATCAACCTGGGATTGATGGATTGTTTCAAACATTGGTAAGACATATATCACAACCCATTCTCATGTTTAGATAGTACTTATTGTAACTATGTGAGAAATTGTACATATATCGACGTAATGGACTATTAGATAGTAGAATTTGGTACTATTCACTCAATAAGAGTCTGGAAAAAAAAACTAAAAAAACTAAATTAAATGTTCCGAGGCCTAGTCAAGCCATATAAAAAAAGCCTATATATGTACTATATTAGATCTCAGATAGCGTATATTAGGCCTACGATGGTTAGGTTAGGTTAGTTTCATTACGTTGAGGTTACCTTGAGGTGCTTCCGGGGCTTAGCGTCCCCGCGGCCTGGTCGTCGACCAGGCCTCCTGGTTGCCGGACTGATCAACCAGGCTGTTGGACGCGGCTGCTTGCAGCCTGACGTATGAGTCACAGCCTGGTTGATCAGGTATCCTTTGGAGGTGCTTATCCAGTTCTCTCTTGAACACTGTGAGGGGTCGGCCAGTTATGCCCCTTATGTGTAGCAGAAGCGTGTTGAACAGTCTCGGGCCTCTGATGTTGATAGAGTTCTCTCTCAGAGTACCTGTTGCACCTCATTAGCGACATAAATACAACATCCCTTTTTTAGGTTTGTCCAAGTTCAGTAGTACCAAGTTCTACTTTCTAATTGTCCATTACGTATTCTCTGTATCGACCAACCCTGACTTTGCTCCCTGGAGAGGCCTCGACAACCAGAGCCCAACTCCAAGTTCAAATTCAAGTAAGTTTATTGAGACAAGAAAAAATACATCTCAAAAGGATAGAGTAGCTTAGGCTATTTCTACCAACTATGCCCAACTCCATAGTCTCCTCAGGCTGATGGATGCCTACTACTATGTGTTTATATAATTTCTAAACATTATTTGTTGTTTAAATCATCTTTAATGTTAGTTGATTCGAACGTGTTTTTAAACAGATGTGACTTTAGATAGATAATATAATTGTTTAGAAATAATCTCCAGGGCGCCTGACAGCTGGGTGGACAGCGCTTCGGATTCGCAGTCCTGAGGTTCCGGGTTCGATCCCCGGTGGAGGCGGAGACAAATGGGCAAAATGTTTCTTTCACCCTGATGCCCCTGTTACCTAGCAGTAAATAGGTACCTGGGAGTTAGACAGCTGCTACGGGCTGCTTCCCGGGGTTGTGTGTAACAAAAAGGAGGCCTGGTCGAGGACTGGGCCGCTAAGCCCTGAAATCATCTGAAGATAGGACGGGACACAGGCGTCATTAACAAGCGGTAGGAAGAATTGCCCGTTGTGATGACACGACGTCACCATTTTCCACACCATACTATTCATACTATTCATCACTTCCACACCACACTACTCAGTCATTAGGGTGACCACGCCCTCAGGGCCGACATATGTACCAGGTTGTTATCCCTCTCAGTTAAATAATTAATCACATCGCTAATGCAGTTATTGATGTGAACAAGGGGAAGCAATTAGTGATCCATTATTGCCCCAAGTGCAACACCAATGGAACATCAATGACGTTATTGCCCTACAGGGATTGTAAACACTTAGTGTGACCTGATTTACTAACGTTGTTAGTGTGACCTGATTTACTAACGTTGTTAGTGTGACCTGATTTACTAACGTTGTTAGTGTGACCTGATTTACTAATCTTGTTAGTGTGACCTGATTTACTAACGTTGTTAGTGTGACCTGATTTACTAATCTTGTTAGTGTGACCTGATTTACTAACCTTGTTAGTGTGACCTGATTTACTAACGTTGTTAGTGTGACCTGATTTACTAACGTTGTTAGTGTGACCTGATTTACTAACGTTGTTAGTGTGACCTGATTTACTAACGTTGTTAGTGTGACCTGATTTACTAACCTTGTTAGTGTGACCTGATTTACTAACCTTGTTAGTGTGACCTGATTTACTAACGTTGTTAGTGTGACCTGATTTACTAACGTTGTTAGTGTGACCTGATTTACTAACGTTGTTAGTGTGACCTGATTTACTAACGTTGTTAGTGTGACCTGATTTACTAACCTTGTTAGTGTGACCTGATTTACTAACCTTGTTAGTGTGACCTGATTTACTAACGTTGTTAGTGTGACCTGATTTACTAACGTTGTTAGTGTGACCTGATTTACTAACGTTGTTAGTGTGACCTGATTTACTAACGTTGTTAGTGTGACCTGATTTACTAACGTTGTTAGTGTGACCTGATTTACTAACGTTGTTAGTGTGACCTGATTTACTAACGTTGTTAGTGTGACCTGATTTACTAACGTTGTTAGTGTGACCTGATTTACTAACGTTGTTAGTGTGACCTGATTTACTAACGTTTGTCTATTTTATTTTGATTTATTTTTCTTCGCAATACGTTTCGTCAACCAAAACTGTTTTCTTTTTTTTTTTCTCTGTGGCTTCTATGGCTTTTTCTTTGGTTTTCGAAATAACTTTATTTGGGTATTTTAAACTAGCACAGAATAGAATATTGCGGTCTATTGTGCTAAACTGGCACAATAGACTACATGTTATATAGCAGTCTATTTTATTTTGTAAAGTGTGTTTGTGATAGAGGAATGTGAGACGGTGGTAGGGTGTTCTCAAGTGCAACACCGCCGCACTAAGTGCATACTTCACTACCTCTTGGTACTAAGGAAACTTAACTACCTGTTGGTACTAATGGAACTTAACTACCTATTATTCCTATTGAAACTTAACATACCTATTATTCCTATTGAAACTTAACATACCTATTATTCCTATTGAAACTTAACATATCTATTATTCCTGTTGGAACTTAACTACCTCTTGATACTAATGGAACTTAACTACCTATTATTCCTATTGAAACTTAACTACCGAAACTTAACTACCTCTTGCTACTAATGGAACTTAACTACCTATTATTCCTATTGAAACTTAACTACCTCTTGCTACTAATGGAACTTAACTACCTATTATTCCTATTGAAACTTAACATACCTATTATTCCTATTGAAACTTAACATACCTATAATTCCTATTGAAACTTAACATACCTATTATTCCTGTTGGAACTTAACTACCTCTTGCTACTAATGGAACTACACTACCTGTTGTTACTCTTACTGTAACGTAACTGGTGTAACACTTTAGAGTGTAGGCAGGACTGGTGTGTATAAAAGGTTGTTACACGCGTTAACAGCTGGGCTCGACCCAATACGTTACTTACTTACGGGGGGACAAAATTGGTCATCGTCCGTTTTGTCAAGGTGATAATTGTGAGTTGAACGACCCGCTGGTAGTGGAATGTGCGCGCTTGCATAGTAAAATTGATCCACTGTAATTTGCAAAGTCGAGCTCCATGTCCTGGGCCCCAGTACAGGTGTCGTTCAACTAATGCATTAACTGCTGTCTCCTGTCTGTTGGAATTTATGACTTTAAGACTATGGATGTTTTAAGTTTTCAAACAAGACTTTATTATTTTATGAAGGTAAATTAGAGTCTAGACCCGACTTTGAGGTACTAGGTGTGTGTGTGTGTGTGTGTGTGTGTGTGTGTGTGTGTGTGTGTGTGTGTGTGTGTGTGTGTGTGTGTGTGTGTGTGTGTGTGTGTGTGTATTCACTAATTTGTACTCTCCTATTTGTGCTTGCGGGGGGTTGAGCTCTGGCTCTTTGGTCCCGCCTCTCAACCGTCAATCAAGAGGTAAACAAACGTAATTAACAGGTGTGTGTGTGTGCGTGTACGCACACCTAAACAAACATATCTACCTGTGCCTTTAGGGTTGAGCATTAGCTCCCTAGCCCCATCTTCCCAGCCACCCCCCCCCCTCCCCTCCTGGCACAGATAATCCAATGACTTTTTCATCACCTTTGCCGTCGTGTTTTCTCTTCAAGTTGCTTATTGAATTTTCTTCAACATTCTCTTCTTCTTCTTCTTGTCCTTTTCAACTTGCTGCAGTTTTCGGGGAGCAATATTTCCCCAGGGCCCAGTTCCTGGATACATACACTTGTTTATGAACTCGGCAGTAGAGGCTGAAACTATGTTCTTAACTACTCTTTTAACCCAATTCCACATTAACCTGTCAAGTGGGTGGGGGGTGGGGGGGGTCAGTGTCATTGTTAGCTTCTCCGTCAGCGTCCCCGTCAGTGCCTGCGTCAGCGTCCCCGTCAATGTCTGCGTCAGCGTCCCCGTCAATGTCTGCGTCAGCGTCCCCGTCAATGTCTGCGTCAGCGTCCCCGTCAGTGCCTGCGTCAGCGTCCCCGTCAATGCCTGCGTCAGCGTCCCCGTCAATGCCTGCGTCAGCGTCCCCGTCAATGCCTGCGTCAGCGTCCCCGTCAGTGCCTGCGTCAGCGTCCCCGTCAGTGCCTGCGTCAGCGTCCCCGTCAATGCCTGCGTCAGCGTCCCCGTCAATGCCTGCGTCAGCGTCCCCGTCAATGCCTGCGTCAGCGTCCCCGTCAATGCCTGGGTCAGCGTCCCCGTCAATGCCTGCGTCAGCGTCCCCGTCAATGCCTGCGTCAGCGTCCCCGTCAGTGCCTGCGTCAGCGTCCCCGTCAATGCCTGCGTCAGCGTCAGCGTCAATGCCTGCGTCAGCGTCCCCGTCAATGCCTGCGTCAGCGTCCCCGTCAATGTGTGAATCACACAAACACCATAAACTGATTTGTTGATTTCCAATGACGTTAAGAGGGAGTGTGTGTGGAGCCAGTCAGGTTTAGTTCTGATGGATCTGGCCACTAATTGGATGGGTGACACTCAGCGAGGGTGGCCCTCGCCAGGCTGTTGGGTCCTGGGTGGATATTTGGGCATACCCAAGATTTTGTATATTTGGAGGTTGTTAAGTACTTTCGTATTTAATAATACGTCTTCAGATGCTTCTGAAGATGTATTATTAAATACGAAAGTATATAAGGAAACGCACAAACACACCTGCGGCCCGCACAAAGCAAACCTGCGGCCCGCACAAAGCAAACCTGCGGCCCGCACAAAGCAAACCTGCGGCCCGCGCAAAGCAAACCTGCGGCCCGCACAAAGCAAACCTGCGGCCCGCACAAAGCAAACCTGCGGCCCGCGCAAAGCAAACCTGCGGCCCGCACAAAGCAAACCTGCGGCCCGCACAAAGCAAACCTGCGGCCCGCGCAAAGCAAACCTGCGGCCCGCACAAAGCAAACCTGCGGCCCGCACAAAGCAAACTTGCGGCCCGCACAAAGGATACTTGTCGTTAAATTGTCATTAAAATTGTCATTAAAAGTGTCATTAAAAGTGTCATTAAATAGAGACGTCAAGCCTCAGGACCAAACACTAAAGATGATTGAACAGTCGTATATAAATGTTCACTTTGAATTGTTGTAATTTTTGTACAATATATTTGTTGCTGTTGCATAGAAGTCTACGTTGCTGTTTAAAATATATTTTTTCTTTCTTTTTGTTAAACTACTTTATTACTATACATTCACGACTGTGACGAGCCGCTAAACCATTGGTATGCACGTCGTATGTTTCTAAGTTTAAGTAATAACTATATTCTGCAATAATTGTTATTAAAGTGTGTTCAATTACTTGTGGTGTGTGGCCCTCATGACAACACCCATGTGGCCCACATGGCCCTCGGTGGGGCCCTTGGTTTGACATGCCTGCTCTAGTGACCTCCATGGGGGACAGGAAGCAAGCGGCTGTATTATGTTGTATTAAATAGATTTACATCTTTTTTTATCGCATTATCCTTAATCAGGATGTAAACACATAAGATTAAAAACACCAATTTCAACTACATCAGTTGAGATTGTTAATGACATTAAAAATTAGTATGAAAATCACCCAAAAAAGTTAAGATTTCATTTTTAAAGGCAGTTTTTCATCAATTATTTCTCAGTTTTAAAGGCAGTTTTCATCAATTATTTCTCAGTTTTAAAGGCAGTTTTTCATCAATTATTTCTCAGTTTTAAAGGCAGTTTTCATCAATTATTTCTCAGTTTTAAAGGCAGTTTTCATCAATTATTTCAATTATTACAAAATCTCTCCAGCTGGACTTGTGTGTTAAGTATAATCGATAAAAAAAATAATTACAATTCAAATAATTGCACATATGACGTCATTGATGTAATTGTTGTCATGGTTGGGCCAAACTGTTGTGGGGAGGAAGTGTGTTAGGGTTATCGGGGTTTCCCTGGGGGGGGGGGGAAGGTGGTTTTAGTTGTCCCTGGAGAGACAGAGATCCTATGTGACTCCTATCCTCACATGTGAGGATAGGACTGTGAAACGAGGCGTGGATGGTTGGATAGGAATGTGGATACTGAGTGTGGATGACTTGGATAGGAATGTGAGAGCTCTATCCACCACCTCGATCAAACTCACTTCCTCAGAGTCCAAGAGTCTTCCTCAGAGTCCAAGAGTCTTCCTCAGAGTCCAAGAGTCTTCCTCAGAGTCCAAAATTCTTCCTCAGCGTCCAAGAGTCTTCCTCAGCGTCCAAGAGTCTTCCTCAGAGTCCAAGAGTCTTCCTCAGAGTCCTCTCCCTCAGAGTCCAAGAGTCTTCCTCAGCGTCCAAGAGTCTTCCTCAGAGTCCAAGAGTCTTCCTTAGAGTCCAAGAGTCCTTGAACCCCACCAGCCAGCCATCTCCTTGCGGCTCGCTGGGGAGAGGAAATTAGAGAACTGCGGCTCACGCAGACATTGGTTTTGAGCTTATTTAACCTGTATTTGAGCTCAGGTAAGTGTTAAAAAGGTGCTGGGGGGTGAGGGGGTGAGAGGAAGAGGTGCTAGAAAGACCCAACACAGGGGAATAAACGAGGAAGGGAGAGAGAGAGTGGAGAATATATGCGTACAAGAGAGAGAGGGAGAGATTAGAGCTTAGCTGATATTAAGACTGGAAGCGGTCTGCTACTTTGCCCAAGTCAGAAATTGGATCTCTCTCTCTCTCTCTCTCTCTCTCTCTCTCTCTCTCTCTCTCTCTCTCTCTCTCTCTCTCTCACCCGCAAGAAAGGACAATTTCCGAACCGAGGGAAAACTTGTTAGAAAATAATATTTCGTGTGAAATTTATATTTCCGGGGCTTTCTCTAAAACTCTTAACCCAATCCCTTTTGCCGGTAGCTGTGTACACACACACACACACACACACACACACACACACACACACACACACACACACACACACACACACACACACACACACACACACACACACACACACACACACACACAAGCAAATGTAGAGCGTCCGAACTGGTGGAAAACACACCACACACACACACACAAGAAACAGGGATGACACACACATAGACCAGTACACACACAGACAGTATCACTAACACACAGTATCACACAACAGACCAGTATCACACAGCAGAATGTAGACCAGCGTCCGAACTCACTAACAACAGGTAACAACAGACCAGGAAAACAGAGACCAGAAGTCACTAACACAGTGTACAAGAAAACCAGGGTATCACTGACAAGGACCGCTCAACTACAGACCAGTATCACTAACAACAGACCAGTATCACTAACAACAGACCAGTATCACTAACAACAGACCAGTATCACTAACAACAGACCAGTATCACTAACAACAGACCAGTATCACTAACAACAGACCAGTATCACTAACAACAGACCAGTATCACTAATCATCCCCCGCACGTTATTATAGGGACACACGCGAGGCGGCGGACTCGTAAGAACACTTAAAATGGCCAATTTTGTCTCCAATCTCCAGCATGAACTTTGATGAATACTTTCACAAACGTATTAGAGTTCTACGACATTATGACAAAGCACGAGAAAGGTAGAAGAAGTAGATGCGAAAGTAGACAAGTAGAAAGAGTAGAAAGTAGATGCGGCATATTTCTTAGTTTTCCGGTTTACATATATATATATATATATATATATATATATATATATATATATATATATATATATATATATATATATATATATATATATATATATATATATATATATACTGTCCCACACAAGGAACTCCTTCTCAAACAGGATGATGCATCAGGAAAATGCTATCGTGGAAGAGGGAGTACCTCACAGGAAGGAAACAGAAGGTCACAGTACAACCTGTCTTCTTACAAAGAACGTCGCATTTCGATCGCATGCGCTACATAAGGCCAAAAATGATCGTACTTGAAAATGGAAGCGGCTCGCGAAAGTGACGTACTGTCCCGTTTTCTGTTTTGGGTCCTCTGGCAGGTTAGGAGAGACTAATTTAAAATGACCGTTTTCTTGACGTTGGGAGTGAGAGTGAGAGTGGTGATGTCAGACTGGAGAGTAGTATGGAATGGAGTACTAAAAGGGTGAGAATTAGGCTCCATCCAGTTGATATTGTATACCAATGAGTCTAAGACAGGAGCTTGACTCTTTTAAACCAGCCGCTTCCTACCTTGAGGTTACCTTGAGGTGCTTCCGGGGCTTAGCGTCCCCGCGGCCCGGTCGTCGACCAGGCCTCCTGGTTGCTGGACTGATCAACCAGGCTGTTGGACGCGGCTGCTCGCAGCCTGACAGCGACAACAATTAATCATCATAATAGTGTCTTCAGATGATGTGAAGCCAATGAGAAGACCCAGAACAAGGAGAGGCAGTGATAACCTGCAAAGGTACCATGACTGCTACAAACTTCTCCAAAGGTAGTATTAATAATGGATAATAGAATTGAACCCAGGCAAATGCAAAGTTCGGAGGATAGGACCAGGAGTGAGATGACTTGAACAGCAGGATACATGCATACAGGATACAGCAGGATACAGGGTACAGTGTTATAGAATACAGGGGGAAAACAGATTCTCGCAATATGAATAAGACCTGGGAGTGGATATAACCCCAAATCTATTACAAGAAATAATGTCAGCATCATACGCCAAACTGATCAATGTATAAGGAGCCCTCAAGGCCTTATATATAACCACTGTGAGACCTTCTCTTGAGAATGCAGCACCAGCACGAAATCTCACCAGTAAGAGCATAGCACTTAAAAAGGTTGAAATATGTGCAACAAGGCTCGTTCCTGAGATGAAGGGTGTGAGCTAAGAGGAAAGAGATAATTGAGCCCCACTAAGGGAGAGGAGGAATAGATGAGGACATGATAGCGACATGGGAGATACTAATGTAAATTGACAAAGTTGTCTATATGGTAAATGTGGTTAAGAAGTGGTTGATGAGAGAGACAAACGGACACACAGCGACAAGGAGTATGAGTCAGAGACAGAAATTGCGTGAGAGTGGGAAGGCATCGACTGATGGGGGGGGGGGGAGATAAGGAGATAGGAGAAAGGCTCGAATGAAAAAAAATGAGGACATGAAGGTTCCTGAATGTACATGGTGATGATGGTGATGGTGGTGATGATGGTGGTGATGGTGGTGGTGATGGTGATGGTGGTGATGGTGGTGATGGTGGTGATGGCGGTGATGGTGGTGATGATGGTGGTGATGGTGGTGATGGTGGCGGTGGTGGTGGTGATGGTGGTGATGGTGGCGGTGGTGGTGGTGGTGGTGATGATGGTGGTGATGGTGGTGATGGTGGCGGTGGCTACTGCTTACTTACTTAACAATGACTACGGGGAAGAGAGGTCTAGCCCCGCCTACTAGCCTTGCTGTACCTGTTGTGTTATTATATAAGAATATTGTGTGGAGTTGGGGCTTTAAAGGTGTGGCTGGAGGTGGCTTACACAACTTCCTCTTTCAGTGCGTTCCACTTCTTGACCTCCCGTACTGGATACGTGTATTGCCTTACGTTTCCTTCGGCTCATTGGTGTTTCCAGCGTCCACCTGTGTCCTCTTTTCCTACTTTCTCTCAATTAAAGAGGCTGTCCTTGTCCACCCCGTCTGTTTCTATCAGTATCTTGTATGTTGTGATCATGTCCTCTCTCCTTTAGGATTATGAAATTGAGTTCCCATGACCTTTCTTCGTGGCTCTGGCATTAATCTCGTTGCAAACCTCTGCAAATCTTTTCAATTTTGATTTTATGTTTCACAAGCTGTGGATTCCAGGCCGGTGCTGCATACTCCTGTACAGCGGTGTTTGATAGCCTAGTTTATTACACCAACCAGGAGGACTGGTCAGAGAGACCGGGCCGCGAGGACATTGATCCTCAGAGTCGCTTCAACATAACGTCAAGGTGAGGTAGCGCCTGACATCATCCAGTGATCGCACGTCACTTGTCTTTCCCGGTAAGTTTGTTCAGGAGTCAGGAGGAGAATAACCCGAGGGACGCCGAATCATGCCAGAGACTATATTCCTCAATGGTTGCTCAGTTGTAACTGGGAACGTTGCTCGAAGCCCAGTTCCGAGTGATGTCATTTGTAGGATTACTAGTAAGATTTCTAGTAGGATTCCTAGTAGGATTTCTAATAGGATTTCATCAGTGACGTGTGCTAGGCGGGTTAGCTGCCTCTTGAAATTTGAAAAAGGGCTGCAGCGGAACTTTTTATGCACGCTTGTCAGACCAGTCCTGGAATATGCAGCGTCTGCATGGCGTCCTTAATAGTTAAGACTTATCTTGTCAAACACAAAACGAAGCTTGAGGAAGTTGAGGGATACCTCGCTAGACTAGCCCGTGGAGTGATTGAATTTTCGAGGCAAGAATATTTTGTACTGATGCCTTCATCACCTGAAGGCAGTGTTGCCATGGGAAACATGACTACCACGTGTAAAGTTTTCATGGGAATTGCTGGATCACTAATAGACTGGACTATGATGACCAAACCATCACTAACAGACTGGGTATGATGACCAAACCATCACTAACAGACTGGGTATGATGACCAAACCATCACTAACAGACTATTCAGGTGGAAACTTAATGTCCAAATGAGCCACAGAGACACTAGAAAGAATTGTTTTTAGTCTCAGAGGAGTGAACAAATGAACAGCAGGAAAAAGTGATGTAGTAGTGGTTGCCTCCATACACAGTTTAAGATGTAAATATGTGAGGTGGGACCGAGGAGCTGAAGTTCATCCCCCGCAAGCACACACATACGTTGGAAATGAAAAAAAAAACGATTGGGTAGAGCACGAGGCGGGAGCTGGAGCACACTCCTCACAGCCACTAATAGGTAAAACCAATTACAGCGTAACTGGGGGTAGAAGCCACGGCCAGGCCCCCGATCACGAGGCCTGGTCAGGGACCGGGCCGCTGGGACGCAGATCCTCGGAACCATCGCAGGGTAACCGCAAGGTAAGCCCTCCCTTTCCCCTCCCATGGTGGCCCCCCTCCCATGGTGCCCCCTCCCATGGTGGCCGCCCCTCCTATGGTGGCCCCTATCCCATGGTGCCCACCTCCCATGGTGGCCCCTCTCCCATGGTGCCCCCTCTCCCATGGTGGCCCCCTCCCATGGTGGCCCCCCTCCCATGGTGGCCTCTCTCCCATGGTGGCCCCTTCCCATGATGGTCCCCCTCCCATGGTGGCCTCTCTCCCATGGTGGCCCCTCTCCCATGATGGTCCCTGTCCCATGGTGCCCCCCCCTCTCCCATGGTGGCCCCCCTCCCATGGTGGCCCCCCTCCCATGGTGGCCCCCCTCCCATGGTGGCCGCCCCTCCCATGGTGGCCCCCCTCCCATGGTGGCCCCCCTCCCATGGTGGCCGCCCCTCCCGCAAACATTTAGGTGGTCAACTATCTGCTTTAGTCCACTTCTTCCCTCCTGACCTTTGCTAGTAGTATCGCCACCACGTCGCGCTGTGGAGGCGTCTCGTCTCCCCCCCACGACGTCTCTCACCCTCTCTCCCGCGACGTCGACCGGTGACGTCGACCGGGGACGTCGACCGGGGACGTCGACCGGTGACGTCGACCGGGGACGTCGACCTGGGACGTCGACCGGGGACGTCGACCGGTGACGTCGACCGGGGACGTCGACCGGGGACGTCGACCGGGGACGTCGACCGGGGACGTCGACCGGTGACGTCGACCGGGGACGTCGACCGGTGACGTCGACCGGGGACGTCGACCGGGGACGTCGACCGGGGACGTCGACCGGGGACGTCGACCGGTGACGTCGACCGGTGACGTCGACCGGGGACGTCGACCGGGGACGTCGACCGGGGACGTCGACCGGTGACGTCGACCGGGACGTCGACCGGGGACGTCGACCGGGACGTCGACCGGGGACGTCGACCGGGGACGTCTACCCGTGACAACTGAATGCCTACTGTAGGTAAACAAGAGTACTGCAGGGTGGAACGGGGAATCGGAAGTATAAAAATGTGTGCTATGCTACCCCTATACTAACATAGGTGCAGGTGTTGTTGTACCAGTCTGTGCAGGTGTTGTTGTACCAGTCTGTGCAGGTGTTGTTGTACCAGTCTGTGCAGGTGTTGTTGTACCAGTCTGTGCAGGTGTTGTTGTACCGGTCTGTGCAGGTGTTGTTGTACCAGTCTGTGCAGGTGTTGTTGTACCAGTCTGTGCAGGTGTTGTTGCTTCATTCCATTTTGACTTCACCTTCAGATGCTTTCTAGTCCTATATTAATAGGTAACCCCCCCCCCTCTACCCCAGTTCCCTCTCTCCCCAGTTCCCTCTCTCTCTCTCTCTCTCTCTCTCTCTCTCTCTCTCTCTCTCTCTCTCTCTCTCTCTCTCTCTCTCTCTCTCTCTCTCTCTCTCTCTCTCTCTCTCTCTCTCTCTCTCTCTCTCTCTCTCTCTCTCTCTCTCTCTCTCTCTCTCTCTCTCTCTCTCTCTCTCTCTCTCTCTCTCTCTTTCACCCTCAAGGAATTATATAATCATCTATGAATCCAAAGATTAAATTGAATTCAGGTTACAAATTACAAATTTAGCAATGTATCGCCACTACAGCTGGAAAAAAATCCAGATAAAAACACATAATTCTCCCACCCAGGCAACATCTTGGGGCTTTGCAACATTTGCAGCGGCTTAGGAATTATATTGGCAACAGTGCTGAATTCTGAATATTTCGATGCGTTCATTTTGCACTTTGTGAAACAACGGAAGATGGAGAATGATCCTCCAAGATTATTTACAATTTTAATGGGCAACTTTAAGAAATTACATCCGTGCTTTGTGACGGGGGGTTTACAAATCTCGTTTTCTTTGTTAAAACGACAATTGGAATGTTTTCTTTGTTAAAAAACGACAATTGGAATGTTTTCTTTGTTAAAAACGACAATTGGAATGTTTTCTTTGTTAAAAACGACAATTGGAATGTTTTTTTTTGTTAACGACACTTTGAATATTTTCTTTGGATACCTAACCCACAAATCTGAAAATAAAGGAACTGACGACGTTTCGATCCATCTTGTACACAATGGGATAGTTTTTTTTTTTTTTTTTACTGAAAGTGGTCTACAGCCTGTACATAACCCATCACAATTAATGTCTGAAGTAGCTTGTAATACTGAATGGAATGGGATTTTTGCCAATGATAATAATAACTTTTGTATACAATTTGTGTTAATTCCATCCCATGTTGGAGTTGGAATGTATGACTTTGTAAATCGATTGGCCAATGAGGATTGCAAGAAAGAAAATATAGACTTTGACTTTGGACTGTCTAATGCACTCAATAAAACCTGCAAATGAAAATGGTTACTTTACATTTAGAAGAATTAAGAACTTCCCAAAAGCCTAAAAGCTGCAGTATTCAAAGCTATGATAACTTTGATAATAATAGGTACTTGGATGGTCAGCACCGTAACCGGACCAGGCAATGTGATGTAGTCAGTGCGGTAATTCGCCTTGGCTATAGGCACATCTGGCAGGTTAGTAAGGCTGGGCCACTACCAGAATATTCAGATGGTGAACTCTGTGACGAACTGTTACGGCATTCACCTGAACACTTTATTACTGAATATGAAACTGAAAGGGAAAGATTTTAGACCTCCTGGCCTATTGTACATAATTGTTTGTAACTATAACATTGACGTTGGCATATTGGAAGACATCCTAATCATTTATTCTAAATTTGCTGGTCCATATTAAAGAATAAAGAGCAGGGAAAAAAGGAGAAAAAAGGAGGAAAGTAAGAAAACACTTTTTTCCCTACATTTCCTACGGATCATCTCTGTCCTGTGCGGCCGTGAACAAGAGAAAGCTACAGTTACAAATTCGTATATTAATGTATATAATATGTAATATAGCAGACTGTAACCTCATGAAATATGTGTGTGTTAAACTTTAACATTTTGACCATATGTCTTTATGTACGGTTTTTTGTCGTGTGTGGCAGTAAATATATCCTCTCTCTCTCTCTCTCTATCTTCTCTCTCTCGCTCTCTCTCTCTCTCTCTCTCTCCTCTCTCTCTCTCTCTCTCTCTCTCTCTCTCTCTCTCTCTCTCTCTCTCTCTCTCTCTCTCTCTCTCTCTCTCTCTCTCTCTCTCTCTCTCTCTCTCTCTCTCTCTCTCTCTCTCTCTCTCTCTCTCTCTCTCTCTCTCTCTCTCAAAATAGAAATTAACGACAAAACTTGCTCATTTTCCTTTTTCCCCCAAACAGACTCCAGCGGTGTGGAACGGACGAGCCCCGGGCGTCTGTCCTTCGGGGACGGGGAGGTGGGCGGCCTGTCCCCGTGCGGCGGCGGGTCCCCCGGGAGCCTGAAGGTGCCCGGGGCGGTGGCGGCGTCGTCAGGAGGACTGGGACGGATCGCCAGGCTCCTGGTCAAGGATGCCACCCGCACGGGCGAGGACTCCTACCGCCGGAGGACCCACTCCCTGGAGAGGTAGGGCGGGGGGAGGTGGTGCTGAGGGCCTGGCCTGGGGGTGTCACGCTCCTGGGGTGTCATGCTCCTGGGGTGTTTTGCTCCTGGGGTGTTGTGCTCCTGGGGTGTCACGTTCCTGGGGTGTTATGCTCCTGGGGTGTCACGCTCCTGGGGTGTCACGCTCCTGGGGTGTCACGCTCCTGGGGTGTTATGCTCCTGGGGTGTCACGCTCCTGGGGTATTATGCTCCTGGGGTGTCATGCTCCTGGGGTGTCACGCTCTTGGGGTGTCACGCTCCTGGGGTGTCGTGCTCCTGGGGTGTCACACTCCTGGGGTGTAACGCTCCTGGGGTGTCATGCTCCTGGGGTGTCACGCTCATGGGGTGTTGTGCTCCTGGGGTGTTGTGCTCCTGGGGTGTTGTGCTCCTAGGCTGTCACGCTCCTGGGGTGTTATGCTCCTGGGGTGTTGTGCTCCTGGGGTGTTGTGCTTCTGGTGTGTTATGCTCCTGGGGTGTCAAGCTCCTGGGGTGTCACGTTTCTGGGGTGTTATGCTCCTGGGGTGTTGTGCTCCTGGGGTGTCACGCTCCTGGGGTGTTATGCTCCTAGGCTGTCACGCTCCTGGAGTGTTGTGCTCCTGGGGTGTTATGCTCCTGGTGTGTTGCGCTCCTGGGGCGTTGTGCTTCTGGGGTGTTATGCTCCTGGGGCGTCACGCTCCTGGAGTGTTGTGCTCCTGGGGTGTTATGCTCCTGGGGTGTCACGCTCCTGGAGTGTTGTGCTCCTGGGGTGTTATGCTCCTGGGGTGTTGTGCTCCTGGGGTGTTGTGCTTCTGGTGTGTTATGCTCCTGGGGTGTCAAGCTCCTGGGGTGTCACGCTCCTGGGGTGTTATGCTCCTGGGGGGTTATGCTCCTGGGGTGTAGTGCTCCTGGGGTGTAGTGCTCTTGGGGTGTTATGCTCCTGAGGGTGTCACGCTTCTGGGGTGTAGTGCTCCTGGGGTGTCACGCTCCTGGGGTGTTGTGCACCTGGGGTGTCATGCTCCTGGGGTGTCATGCTCCTGGGGTGTCACGCTCCTGGGGTGTTGTGCACCTGGGGTGTCATGCTCCTGGGGTGTTGTGCTCCTGGGGTGTCATGCTCATGGGGTGTTGTGCTCTTGGGGTGTCGTGCTCCTGGGGGTGTTGTGCTCCTGGGGTGTCATGCTCCTGGGGTGTCATGCTCCTGGTGTGTTATGCTCCTGGTATGTTATGCTCCTAGGGTGTCATGCTCCTGGGGTGTTATGCTCCTGGGGTGTCATGCTCCTGGTGTGTTATGCTCCTGGGGTGTTGTGCTCCTGTGGTGTTATGCTCCTGGGGTATTATGCTCATCGTGTGTTATGCTCCTGGGGTGTCACGCTCCTTGGGTGTTACCTGTGCTCATACACATGGGCTGTTGCTGCATCACTCACCTCTCACACTGCAGCATTACTCACCTCTCACACTGCAGCATCACTCACCTCTTACACTGCAGCATCACTCACCTCTCACACTGCAGCATCACTCACCTCTTACACTGCAGCATCACTCACCTCTCACACTGCAGCATCACTCACCTCTCACACTGCAGCATCACTCACCTCTTACACTGCAGCATCACTCACCTCTCACACTGCAGCATCACTCACCTCTTACACTGCAGCATCACTCACCTCTCACACTGCAGCATTACTCACCTCTCACACTCCAGCATCACTCACCTCTCACACTCCAGCATCACTCACCTCTCACACTCCAGCATCACTCACCTCTCACACTCCAGCATCACTCACCTCTCACACTCCAGCATCACTCACCTCTCACACTCCAGCATCACTCACCTCTCACACTCCAGCATCACTCACCTCTCACACTCCAGCATCACTCACCTCTCACACTCCAGCATTACTCACCTCTCACACTGCAGCATCACTCACCTCTCACACTCCAGCATCACTCACCTCTCACACTCCAGCATCACTCACCTCTCACACTCCAGCATCACTCACCTCTCACACTGCAGCATCACTCACCTCTCACACTGTAGCATCACTCACCTCTCACACTGTAGCATCACTCACCTCTCACACTGCAGCATCACTCACCTCTCACACTGCAGCATCACTCACCTCTCACACTGTAGCATCACTCACCTCTCACACTGTAGCATCACTCACCTCTCACACTCCAGCATCACTCACCTCTCACACTGTAGCATCACTCACCTCTCACACTCCAGCATCACTCACCTCTCACACTCCAGCATCACTCACCTCTCACACTCCAGCATTACTCACCTCTCACACTGCAGCATCACTCACCTCTCACACTCCAGCATCACTCACCTCTCACACTCCAGCATCACTCACCTCTCACACTCCAGCATCACTCACCTCTCACACTGCAGCATCACTCACCTCTCACACTGTAGCATCACTCACCTCTCACACTGTAGCATCACTCACCTCTCACACTGCAGCATCACTCACCTCTCACACTGCAGCATCACTCACCTCTCACACTGTAGCATCACTCACCTCTCACACTGTAGCATCACTCACCTCTCACACTCCAGCATCACTCACCTCTCACACTGTAGCATCACTCACCTCTCACACTCCAGCATCACTCACCTCTCACACTCCAGCATCACTCACCTCTCACACTCCAGCATCACTCACCTCTCACACTGTAGCATCACTCACCTCTCACACTGTAGCATCACTCACCTCTCACACTCCAGCATCACTCACCTCTCACACTGTAGCATCACTCACCTCTCACACTGTAGCATCACTCACCTCTCACACTGTTGCATCACTCACCTCTCACACTGTAGCATCACTCACCTCTCACACTCCAGCATCACTCACCTCTCACACTCCAGCATCACTCACCTCTCACACTCCAGCATCACTCACCTCTCACACTGCAGCATTACTCACCATAGTGTATGAGCACAATGACAGCATAACAGTAAACTCACTAATAACTAATCAGGTCTCAGTGACTTAAGGAGCCCCAACGCCTCCAGCAGCAGCACGTTCACTTGTCAAAATAACTTGAGTCTCTTATCATTGTCTCCTTAACTAACAAGAGCCAGTTTGGATAACTGTTTCTATTTTTGCCTAGAGAAACGCATTGAGAGTTTTAGTGATTTTTAATCTATTTTCTTCTCCTGTGTTTGATTGGAAGGCGGTTCAGGTCTCGCAAGTGGTATGTGTACCTCTTGGAGTGTGTTGTGTGGTGTTGTCCTCTTTGCACGGCGTCTCTTCTTGCTGCCTGCCTCTGCTGCACTCCGGAGGGAGGCCTCCCTGCTGCTGCTGCTGCTGCTGCTGTCTGCCTTCCCCTGCCCCTCAGACGCCACGTGTCCTCTCCTCCATTCCACAACACTAGTCCTCTCTGTTCCTACACTCCCTCTTCCACTCTCCTAACCCAGCCACACTCCACTAGGGGCACTTTGTACTTTCGACTTATGAAGTTAAACTTAGTTATCCTATCGTGAAACTTGTCGTCCCTCAACCCTGCCCAGATACCCTCAACCCTGCCCAGGTACCCTCAAGTTTGTCCAGGTACCCTCAACCCTGCCCAGGTACCCTCAACCCTGTCCAGGTACCCTCAACCCTGCCCAGGTACCCTCAACCCTGCCCAGGTACCCTCAACCCTGCCCAGGTACCCTCAACCCTGCCCAGGTACCCTCAACCCTGTCCAGGTACCCTCAACCCTGGCCTGGTACCCTCAACCCTGCCCTGGTACCCTCAACCCTGCCCAGGTACCCTCAACCCTGGCCTGGTACCCTCAACCCTGCCCAAGTACCCTCAACCCTGCCCAAGTTCCTTCAACCTGCCCAAGTACCCTCAACCCTGCCCAAGTTCCTTCAACCCTGCCCAAGTTCCTTCAACCCTGCCCAAGTACCCTCATCCCTACCCAAGTACCCTCAACCCTGCCAAGTTCCTTCAACCCTGCCCAAGTACCCTCAACCCTGCCCAAGTACCCTCAACCCTGCCCAAGTTCCTTCAACCCTGCCCAAGTACCCTCAACCCTGCCCAAGTACCCTCAACCCTGCCCAAGTTCCCTCAACCCTGCCCAAGTACCCTCAACCCTGCCCAAGTACCCTCAACCCTGCCCAAGTTCCTTCAACCCTGCCCAAGTACCCTCAACCCTGCCCAAGTACCCTCAACCCTGCCCAAGTTCCTTCAACCCTGCCCAAGTACCCTCAACCCTGCCCAAGTACCCTCAACCCTGCCCAAGTTCCTTCAACCCTGCCCAAGTACCCTCAACCCTGCCCAAGTACCCTCAACCCTGCCCAAGTTCCTTCAACCCTGCCCAAGTACCCTCAACCCTGCCCAAGTACTCTCAACCCTGCCCAAGTTCCCTCAACCCTGCCCTGGTACCCTCAACCCTGCCATAGTACCCTCAACTCTGCCCAGGTACCCTCAACCTGCCCAGGTACCCTCAACCCTGCCCTAGTACCCTCAACTCTGCCCAGGTACCCTCAACTCTGCCCAGGTACCCTCAACCCTGCCCAGGTACCCTCAACCCTGCCCTAGTACCCTCAACTCTGCCCAGGTACCCTCAACCCTGCCCAGGTACCCTCAACCCTGCCCAAATACCCTCAACTCTGCCCAAGTACCCTCAACTCTGCCCAGGTACCCTCAACCCTGCCCAGGTACCCTCAACCCTGCCCTAGTACCCTCAACTCTGCCCAAGTACCCTCAACCCTGCCTAGGTACCCTCAACCCTGCCCAAGTACCCTCAACCCTGCCTAGGTACCCTCAACCCTGCCCAAGTACCCTCAACCCTGCCTAGGTACCCTCAACCCTGCCCAAGTACCCTCAACCCTGCCTAGGTACCCTCAACCCTGCCCAAGTACCCTCAACCCTGCCTAGGTACCCTCACCCTGCCCAAGTACCCTCAACCCTGCCCAGGTACCCTCAACCCTGCCCTAGTACCCTCAACTCTGCCCAAGTACCCTCAACCCTGCCTAGGTACCCTCAACCCTGCCCAAGTACCCTCAACCCTGCCTAGGTACCCTCAACTCTGCCCAAGTACCCTCAACCCTGCCCTAGTACCCTCAACTCTGCCCAAGTACCCTCAACCCTGCCTAGGTACCCTCACCCTGCCCAGGTACCCTCAACCCTGCCCAAATACCCTCAACTCTGCCCAAGTACCCTCAACTCTGCCCAGGTACCCTCAACCCTGCCAGGTACCCTCAACCCTGCCCTAGTACCCTCAACTCTGCCCAAGTACCCTCAACCCTGCCTAGGTACCCTCAACCCTGCCCAAGTACCCTCAACCCTGCCTAGGTACCCTCAACCCTGCCCAAGTACCCTCAACCCTGCCTAGGTACCCTCAACCCTGCCCAAGTACCCTCAACCCTGCCTAGGTACCCTCAACCCTGCCCAAGTACCCTCAACCCTGCCCAGGTACCCTCAACCCTGCCTAGGTACCCTCAACCCTGCCCAAGTACCCTCAACCCTGCCTAGGTACCCTCAACCCTGCCCAAGTACCCTCAAACCTGCCCAGGTACCCTCAACTCTGCCCAAGTACCCTCAACCCTGCCTAGGTACCTTCAACCCTGCCCAAGTACCCTCAACCCTGCCCAGGTACCCTCAACCCTGCCCAGGTACCCTCAACCCTGCCCAAGTACCCTCAACCCTGCCCAGGTACCCTCAACCCTGCCCAAGTACCCTCAACCCTGCCCAGGTACCCTCAACCCTGCCCAAGTACCCTCAACCCTGTCTAGACGCGTGGCAAGTTAGATATTGTATCACATAAATAATGCCTGGAGCAGCGTAGTTGGTCGAGTGAATAATGGAGACATGTAAACGGCCCCTCCTCCAGCAGCTACTCCTCCAGCAGCTACTCCTCCAGCAGCTCCTCCTCCAGCAGCTCCTCCTCCAACAGCTGCTCCTCCAGCAGCTGCTCCTCCAGCAGCTACTCCTCCAGCAGCTGCTCCTCCAGCAGCTGCAGCTCCTCCTCCAGCGTCTCCTCCAGCAGCAGCAGCAGCGGGGCTTCACCTTTTGCGTTTATAAAATTTATAAACTCGTTTAAACTGCTTCTATTGACCTGCCATGCGAGGAATTGGCCAGAATTCTATATTGTGCTGTGCTGTGAACGACGCCAGCGGCGGCAGTCGTTTGTTCCATGCTTGTGATGGCGCCCGTGTTGTGGTGAATGTTGTGTCGTGTTGTGACGGTGTTTTGTGTTGTGATGTGTTGTGATGTGTGTGTTAGGGGTGCGGCGGCAGGCCTGGCGCCCTCTGGACACAGCTGCGAGGGTCATTCTGTGCCTGTATACCGCTCGTCAGGCGACGGTGTCTCATCCACCACCTCGCCCCGTCATCCACCAGCCCACCCCATCCCTCAGTGGTCATCTCCCCCACCCACCCTAACAAATGGGTGTCTCCCCCCTCCTAACAAATGGGTGTCCACCAACCCCCAACAAAGGGGTCGCTTCCCCTCCTTTCCCCCTACTATCTAAAACCCATCTGTCTGTGGCATTCTTGCCCAATGTTTACAACAGAACAGCTGTTCGCCTCGTCCCCCCCAATGCATCCCATAAAACACGACGTTTTAAACGTTATTACCTTGTTTCAGCGTCGAAATAACGTAAGTATCAACGCTGCGGTTACGTTGAATGTTCCGAGTAACGTAAGCACAGAAGTACACAAATCTCTGGACGCAGCTGCTGGGGAATTCACAGAAGAGATTTAAGAATGGATTTTTGCCTCGAAAATCGAGAAAATCCTGTGCCGGATATTATCTTGAACACTTCCATCTTAATTCACGGTTTAAGATGGAGGATAACAGACATAAACACTATAGTGGAGAAACAAGCCACAGGTAACACAACAGAGATCACGGATCTCCTCAAATGATGTGAAGCTGTGTCTACAAGGTGCAGTCCGAGCAGTGATGAATATATATAATATATATAATATATATATATATAATATATATATAGATATATATATATTATATATATATTATATATATATATAAGATAATGGGTGTCTGTCTGTCTGAGGCTGGAGGTCGGCCACTTCGGGTCAACTTCATAAACGTTGCAGGATTAATGATTATTTAATCGGGAGTGTGATGGGGAAGGGGCAGGGACCGCCCAGTGCCTCCCCTGAAGGGGGCGCGGCCCCAGTGCCCCTCCTTCACGAAATCTGTGGATGTGAAATGTTCTGGTCTGAGTCCATAGACTTTAGAATTTGTTTAACAAATTGTGAATTCAGATATTGACTAAATTGACTGGAGGGTGGGAATATGAGAGAGAGGGAGACATACAGACAGACGGAGACCCGGGCACCGCCGGATAGCCCATCTAATATTTCAATCAACTGGGTACCGTATGCCCCGTGGTATTCAACGGATACCAACACTCGACAGATAGAAATGATTTTACTGGAGATGGGTCACAAGACATAATTATACTCTTCACATAAAGGAAAACGATTTGTGAAAGCTCTAGCAATATTGATCTCAGACGCCCGAGTCTCCAGACACCACAGCAGAACAATCACAGCATCCGTCAGGAAGATGATGATGCTGACAGCATTATGAGAACCTTGGAATCCAGGGATACCTGACCAGTGCTGCTACTTTTGGCTTCACTTGATCTTCCCCACCTCGACCCCTGTTCGGTACTCACCTCCTGCTGCTTCAGGAGAGACTTCTGAAGCAGAAGAACTAGGGACAATATATATGGGCGCATCACTGCAAAACTTCTAAATGACTGGAGTCGTTTCAACGCGCTGGTATTAACTGTAAGAACCATTACGGAACTCAAAGAACCGTTTATATAGTTCCAGTAGACCTTTCAGCGTTTCTAACCAAGTATGGAACTGGATTGCACGTCCAAAAGTGTGCTTTAAATGTGCTAGGAGCTGGGACAGGTGAAGAGATAAGAGATGACGTAGATGAGCCGTGCAGTGACGTACTCTGGTAGAGGACACGACCAGTGACGTACTGTGGTAGAGGACACGACCAGTGACGTACTCTGGTAGAGGACACGACCAGTGACGTACTGTGGTAGAGGACACGACCAGTGACGTACTGTGGTAGAGGACACGACCAGTGACGTACTGTGGTAGAGGACACGACCAGTGACGTACTGTGGTAGAGGACACGACCAGTGACGTACTCTGGTAGAGGACACGACCAGTGACGTACTGTGGTAGAGGACACGACCAGTGACGTACTGTGGTAGAGGACACGACCAGTGACGTACTGTGGTAGAGGACACGACCAGTGACGTACTCTGGTAGATGACACGACCAGTGACGTACTGTGGTAGAGGACACGACCAGGGACGTACTGTGGTAGAGGACACGACCAGTGACGTACTCTGGTAGAGGACACGACCAGTGACGTACTCTGGTAGAGGACACGACCAGTGACGTACTGTGGTAGAGGACACGACCAGTGACGTACTCTGGTAGAGGACACGACCAGTGACGTCGCGAAGTTACAAGGAGGCAATTCCTGGCAGCTTGGAGCTATGGGATTGTGGGAATAAAGTGAGAGATAATAAAGTGAGAGATAATAAAGTGAGGGTTAATAATGTGAGGGTTAATAATGTGAGGGTTAATAATGTGAGGGTTAATAATGTGAGGGTTAATAATGTGAGGGTTAATAATGTGAGGGTTAATAATGTGAGGGTTAATAATGTGAGGGTTAATAAGTGTGAGGGTTAATATGTGAGGGTTAATAATGTGAGGGTTAATAATGTGAGGGTTAATAATGTGAGGGTTAATAATGTGAGGGTTAATAATGTGAGGGTTAATAATGTGAGGGTTAATAATGTGAGGGGTATTGAGGTACTTGGAAGTAAACAAATGGTGACAGAGAAGAGGAAGGTCGTGTACTGTGTAGTGTACGACCCGGGCCCCCACCTACACTTTTGGCGGAAAGGTCGTGTACTGTCTAGGATCCGGATTCACCAAGCAGTTACGCAAGTACTTACGAACGTGTACATCTTTCTTCAATCTTTGACGGCTTTGGTTACATTTATTAAATAATTTACAAGCATGAAAACATCCCAATCAACTGTTGTTATTGTTATAAACAGCCTCCTGGTGCTTCGGAGCTCATTAACTGTTAAATGATTGTAAACAAAGTCGTCAAAGAGTGAGAAAAGATGTACAGGTTCGTCAGTGCTTGCGTAACTGCTTCGTGCATCTGGGGGTTCCGTGGGTTCACTGTGGGTTCCGTCACCCGCTTCCCCGTCTGTCTCTTCACAGTCCTCGTGGTGCTGAGGAGTGTCTCACTGACTTAACTTCGTGTGTTACTGGGATTACTTGTGCAAATATATAATAGAACGATTCGTTTATTTTAATTGATATCCTTAATATTTTTTATTCCTTTTATACAATATTAACCTTTGATCTTACCACACTTTTGCTCCCTCTCACCACCACCACCACCACACTGCTCTCTCCCAGCACCACCACCACCACCACCACAATCACACTGCTCCCTCCCACCACCACCACCACCACCACACTGCTCCCTCACCACCACCACCACCACCACCACCACCACACTGCTCCCTCCCACCACCACCACCACACTGCTCTCTCCCAGCACCACCACCACCACCACCACACTGCTCCCTCCCACACCACCACCACCACACTGCTCCTCCCCACCACACCACCACCACCACCACCACCACCACCACCACACTGCTGCTCCTCCCACCACCACACTGCTCCCTCCCACCACCACCACCACCACCACCCACCACCACCACCACACTGCTCCCTCACCACCACCACCACCCACCACACTGCTCCCTCCCACCACCACCCACCACCACCACCACACTGCTCCCTCCAACCACCACCACCACCACCACACTGCTCCCTCCCACCACCACCACCACCACACTGCTCCCTCCCACCACCACCACCACACTGCTCCCTCCCACCACCACCACCACCACCCTCCCACCCTCATCTAACTGTCTCACTCTCCTGGGCGTTCCGCTGACAGACGTTCCCTCCGTCTCCGCTTCCACCGGCCGTCCATGCAGGAGTCATCCATTAGGCTGTTCAGGAAAGAGTGCTGGGTTGTCCTTCATATTTTGGAGGGGTTGGGGTGCCCAGCTAGCCTCGCCCCCCCCCTCCCCCTCCCCCACGCCAGGGGGGGGGGATGGGGTGATGGGTGGACCCCCAGCTCCTCCATCATGCATGCTTCTCTGCTTTCCAGTTTCCCCTCCATCCTCCTCTTTGGAGCTAGATTTGTCCATGTTTCGTGCAACTTGGTTATCAGAGACTCGAACTCGCGACTCGGAAGTATGGGACCATCGTCCCACCAGCCGGTCTCGTACTTTTAAGTCCCGGATTGAAGCTCTACGATGATCCAAGAGTATGAAATGTTGTTACACCATACTATTGTGGTCTGCATTGTATTGGTCATATTGCTTGGTATTTCGGAAGTACACACGTTGTAACACCTGCGCTGCCCCCCCCCCACCACCACTACCACCTGTTGCTATAACCAACTACTATACCATCCTCGTCCACTACCACAACCCGCACCTGTAGGCCTACCACCATCTGTCCTCAGCGCCGTGTTCCATTACACCCCCCCTAGAGGCCTTCACTATCTCTACTTCACTTCTTCTTGTTTCTAGTTCCCTCCATCTTGTTGGTCATCTTGTCTCCTCCACCCCACTCCATACCCCCCCCCCTTGCCCTGGAGGTGTTCATTTCCCCTCCTCCCGCTGAGCCCCTTAACCTCCCCTTCCCCTCTAGAACCTCCACAACCTCCCCCTTCTTCGTTACGACCTCAGCCCCTTCATAGATTACCCGTCAGTGGATATCCTCAACTCCCTCCCCCCCTTCCTTCCAGTAGAGGTCCCCCCCAACCCCCCTAGCACCACTGGCAGGAGACACTTCTACCCCCCTCCTTACCCCCCCCCTCTCACCAAACCCCCTCTCACCAAAGCCCCCTCTCAGCCCCTCTCAAGCACCAACCCCATCCAGTTAATGTCCTTATTCTAATACATTCACAGTACTTTGGTATCTTGCTTGTTTGATCGCCGTTACAAAGCTTTGTCCAGCCACCTGTACTGTATACTGTATTATTACAGCTCGGTTACCTACACTGTATACTGTATTATGTACAGCGTTGAGCGTCGCTTGGCGTCTTGTGTTCCTTGTCGCAATCTCCTCGTACAATGCCTCCAGGTATTTCATTAATGCTCTTGGTAATTGTTATTTCTACTTTGTAATCCATTTCCTTATATTTGCGAACCTTTCCTGATAGAATTTGAAGTGCATTGCGATAGCATGTAGCCATTTACCATCGTAAGTCCTTGTCCGTGGAGAGAGAGAGAGAGAGAGAGAGAGATCAAAAAGTATATTTTCTAATGTAGAGAAAGTGTGACTATAGCGTAGTTTGCCCCCTGTTGACCATTTTCTCTTACAACCGTTTTCTTTGTTGAGTCCCGAGAGGTCGGCTAGGCTGTCTGTATTACTCCCATGTTGTCCTTTGTTGAGGAATGTTCTCTCTCTCTCTCTCTCTCTCTCTCTCCTCTCTCTTGAATCTTCTCTCTCTTCCTCTCTCCTCTCTCTCTCTCTCTCTCTCCTCTTTCTCTCCTCTTTCTCTCTCTCTCCTCTCTCTCTCTCTCTCTCTCTCTCTCTCTCTCTCTCTCTCTCTCTCTCTCTCTCTCTCTCTCTCTCTCTCTCTCTCTCTCTCTCTCTCTCTCTCTCTCTACTCTCTCTCTCTCTATCTCTCTCTATCTCTCCTCTCTCTCTCTCTCTCTCTCTCTCTCTCTCTCTCTCTCTCTACTCTCTCTACTCTCTACTCTCTCTATCTCTCTCCTATCTCTCTCTCTCTCTACTCTCTACTCTCTCTCTCTACTCTCTCTCTCTCTCTCCTCTCTCTCTCTCTCTCTCTACTCTCTCTACTCTCTCTCTACTCTCTCTACTCTCTCTCTCTCCTCTCTCTCTCTCCACTCTCTCTCTCTCTCTCTCTCTCTCTCTCTCTCCTCTCCTCTCTCTCTCTCTCTCTCTCTCTCTCTCTCTCTCTCTCTCCTCTCTCTCTCTCTCTCTCTCTCTCTCTCTCTCTCTCTCTCTCTCTCTCTCTCTCTACTCTCTCTCTCTCTCTCTCTTATACATCCATAATCCTTCATACCTATTTGGTTAGGATGCATCATTTTCCCGTATGTACTGTATATATTTATCTTATTTTCTTTCTGTAACAACTCAAAAGTGGAGGTGAAATGGGGATCATTGTTGACGGCCACAAAGTGTACCACAAGTGGCCAGGACCATCACCAAATATTTGTGTTCATAATCTTCCTGTAATATCAAAAGTTGGTATGTAAACATTACTATTTTTGGAAGTATACAAAATACAATACATTTGTGGCAAGTGTTGCAAAGAAAGGTTTACTGGACCATCTGGTCACCACTTGGTACGGGAGACATCTCCCGTCACGCAGGGTGCAGTCGCGCCTCCACAGATCTCCAGTATCAGCTCTTGATACTGATAATGGCTCAAAAGGGCTACCACCACTTACGGGCTATTCATGCTCGTGCCACCTCTTGGGTGGCTTAATCTTCATCAATCAATCAATCAGAGGTTTACTGCGGCTAATCGTAGTGTTCCTAATCTCACTGCTGCTAATCTAATCTTTACTGCTGCTAATCTTACTGCTGCTAATCTTTACTGCTGCTACATATACAATCCGAGCGAGGTTGCACAAACGTCAGTGATAATCCATTTTTTATAGCAAATATGAAACACCATAACGTAATGGGGTCATTTAAACTGAATCAGCAGTAATTAGTAAAACCAAAAAATAGCAACAAATCCATCAACAATTATCCCCATTAATACGGAATGTGGTTCGGTTTTGTAGGTCTAAAAAAACAACAAAAAGTATCATTAATTATCCACCAAACTTTGAGGCGACTTTAGATTTGTTATGCACGCAGGTCCCTGTATACAAGTCACCTGTTCCTTGTACTGTTGTCTTGCATGAAGGAACAGTTACAGTTCTCTCTCCTGTATTTAGTTAATACATGATTGCTGTTATATATATATATATATATATATATATATATATATATATATATATATATATATATATATATATATATATATATATATATATATATATAGTAAAGTTGCATTGTGGGTAGAATCTCACACACACGCGCATTACGCTTGTGGTGCGCGTGTACGCACGTACATACTTGGATTCCTGTAATAGTGATATTTTAAGCTCAATGAATACAAACAGGTATACATAGAATACAAACAGGAGGACATGAAATACGAATATGTACACATGGAACATATACATACCATACCCGTGAAATACAGGTGTGTGTGCACACATAGACTCCAAATAGGTAAATATGTGACAGCAATACACATAGTTTCAGGTTGTGTGGTGAAGCACATGCTCAGCCCCAGACTACACACTCGCACTTATAAAGTCCTAGAAGGGGGCAGCACTAGAAGGGGCAGCACTAGAAGGGGCAGCACTAGAAGGAGCAACACTAGAAGGGGCAACACTAGAAGGAGCAGCACTAGAAGGGGCAGCACTAGAAGGGGCAGCACTAGAAGGAGCAACACTAGAAGGAGCAGCACTAGAAGGGGCAGCACTAGAAGGGGCAGCACTAGAAGGAGCAACACTAGAAGGGGCAACACTAGAAGGAGCAGCACTAGAAGGGGCAACACTAGAAGGAGCAGCACTAGAAGGGGCAACACTAGAAGGAGCAGCACTAGAAGGGGCAACACTAGAAGGAGCAGCACTAGAAGGGGCAACACTAGAAGGGGCAGCACTAGAAGGAGCAACACTAGAAGGAGCAGCACTAGAAGGGGCAACACTAGAAGGAGCAGCACTAGAAGGAGCAACACTAGAAGGGGCAGCACTAGAAGGAGCAGCACTAGAAGGGGCAACACTAGAAGGAGCAACACTAGAAGGGGCAACACTAGAAGGGGGCAGCACTAGAAGGAGCAGCACTAGAAGGGGCAACACTAGAAGGGGCAACACTAGAAGGAGCAACACTAGAAGGAGCAGCACTAGAAGGAGCAGCACTAGAAGGAGCAGCACTAGAAGGGGCAACACTAGAAGGAGCAGCACTAGAAGGAGCAGCACTAGAAGGGGCAACACTAGAAGGAGCAACACTAGAAGGGGCAACACTAGAAGGAGCAGCACTAGAAGGGGCAACACTAGAAGGGGCAGCACTAGAAGGAGCAGCACTAGAAGGGGCAGCACTAGAAGGGGCAACACTAGAAGGAGCAGCACTAGAAGGGGCAACACTAGAAGGAGCAGCACTAGAAGGGGGCAACACTAGAAAGGGGCGGCATTAGACCACCACACACCAGATCCATAAAGACCATATCATATTACATTTGAACTTACCTCATAAAACCACATCAATAACAAACACAACATATTAGTAAAATCAGACAAAAAACCCCCATTTTAAATCTCTCCTCCCCCCCCCCCCTCTGTGTTTCTGTAATCACTCCTTCTATAAAAGTCAATGGAAATTGATCTATTAAAAAATATATATATATAAAGACAAAATTCAGGAGGGATATTGCGAGTTCCTTCGTGAGTATAATGACCTGTTATCTCCGTTGCCTGCCCCTCCTGCAGTAAGAACGGAGCGCCCCCGCTGAGACGCGCCGCCAGCATCGACTCCCTCGTCGACACCAACGCCAGCTGCCACAACAACAACAACATCAACAACAACAACACGGCCAAGACGACCTCTGTGCTGAGCATGACCAAGTCCAACGGCCACCTCAGGTCCTACCTGCCGGTGTCCCCAGCGCTCTACAAGAGGCCCAGCTTCAAGTTCGACAAGACGCCGGCTTCAACAGGTAAGGTCCTTCTTCCGGTTACTCATTAGGTTAAAAAAATAATGAGGCACTAGAAGGGGCAGCAGGTAAGTCTTAGTAGGTAAGTCCGCTCTTACACCTGTAAGTCCAACACGGACAGGCTGTGTCCAGCTCCCGGGCTCGTTAGAGGTACAGTACTCGTTAATAAGTGCACAGACTACTATGTTCTGTGCTTCTACTTCCCACTTAGTCTCCAGATCAACAACGGCTGCATTAGTAATCTCTGTGTTGAAAGATGTCTCCGTTGATTTTTGCTAACGGAGATGTGCCTCTCAACCGTCTACTGGGACGAGGAATATGCCACCCTGTTCTTCTCCTCCTCTCTGGTCTTACCAATTCCTGAAGCCACCAACAAAAAAATGTTCAATTATTGAGTGACAATTCGTTTCATTTTCAACGGGTTGTTTCGATTAATAGCCACAAATATATTTGTAGTTATTACCTATAACGCGGCTCTTGTGTTCAGTGTTGGTGAGTGTTGAATAACGAGTGAGCGTCACTCTTGTTGAGTGTTGAGTAACAGGCTTAGGGTGATGGCATGTCCAGCACTCATCGTAGCTATTGTCAGGCGAGACGATCTGACATGTCTCTTCAGTAGTCATGTTTACTATAATCAGTCATGTATAATCATCTCCCTCACTGCTTGAAAACTACCGGTATTCTACCAGTATGCCGGGAAGAGGGGGGGGGCGGGGGCAGCATTAATCACTGAACTACACGGGAGCATCGCTAACAAGCACAGCCTACCAGTTATTGGGGGGGGGGGGGGACTGAACCCAGGAATGGCTAATGAAACACTTAGAACAGTTGTGTTTGCCTCCAGTCACCAAGTTGGATTCAGTGATTGGAAATCCTGCCTGGCAAACTTATTACAACTTTACAAGATTGAAATCAGACAATATTGGCAAGGATTGGAATATACCATATAGGGGGCCCTGACAGCTGAGTGGACAGCGCTTCGGATTCGTAGTCCTGAGGTTCCGGGTTCGATCCCCGGTAGAAGCGGAAACAAATTGGCATAGTTTCTTTCACCCTAATGCACCTGTTCACCTAGCAGTAAATAGGTACCTGGGAGTTAGACAGCTGCTATGGGCTGCTTCCCTGGGGGGAGGGGTGTAATAAAAAGGAGGCCTTGTCGAGGACCGGGCCGCGGGGACGCTAAAGCCCCGAAATCATCTCAAAATAATCTCAAGATAACCTCTCACTCAAACCTAGACATAAATCGGGTTATCGATGCCCCGGTCGCAAGTAATGGGGCGGTGTCGCCTCGCTGCCCGTGCTGGCGCCGTGCTGTGCCCTGGCGCCGTGCTGTGCCCTGGCGCCGTGCTGTGCCCTGGCGCCGTGCTGTGCCCTGGCTCCATGCTCCTGTCACCTGCCTGTCGCAAAATATGTGATCAGTCATGCCCGTGTCAAGAGAGAGTGAGACAGGTGTTGAAATCCAGGTGTTTTTCAGGTGTCTCCTTGCTAGATGCCTCGTCTCCTCCAGATTGGTTAATAATGACAGGGGTGTTATCTCCCTCTCTGATATCCTGGCTATCGGGATTTTTGTTCTTTGTAATGAAAATAATGAAATAATCTTACATTATTGCATTATCTGCCCAACCACTTGGGCTGGATGGTAGAGCGACGATCTTGCTTCATGCAGGTCGGCGTTCAATCCCCCGACCGTCCAAGTGGTTGGGCAGCATTCCTTCCCCTTCCCCCTTCCCCGTCCCATCCCAATTCCTGACCCCTTGCGAGTATGACCCCGGTTAGGCTTCAGTGGAAGCCTCGGGATCCTTGTGTGTGCAGGTGTGCCCCAGGTTGCAATTCTTTTGACCATGTCGTGGCGTAGTTGACTAAAGCATGCTTAGTCACTTAGTCATGATTAGTCGAACCCTCATCGCGGCTCCTGTGGATTTGTTTACATCAACGTTGATGGCGTTGATTCAGCGTCGACTCAACATGCAGATGATAAGTCACAATAACGTGGCTGAAGATATGATGAGCAAACTAGACATCAGAAGATAGATGGCACGATGTAATTACTACTTGTAATTACTACTTGTAATCTTGTAATCACTTCTTGTAATTACTGGCGAATCAACTCGACGTCATTAGTGGATAAACTCGTGGGAACAATGACTCGAGGCCACATTGACGCAACATCCAAGAGTGATGTTGGTCCACGACCAAACCACATGTCAGAAGTCAGAAGAACCACACTGCCCGAAACGATTTGCGTAATAGTGGCTTTAGGCATTGTATGTATGTATGTATGTATGTATGTATGTATGTATGTATGTATGTATGTATGTATGTATGTATGTATGTATGTACTAAAGATGGAGAAACGACAATGTTTTGACTTGATAATGGTCCGGGACGGACCGAAACGTCGTCGCCTCTCCATCGTGCCATCGTGGTAGCCTTGCCCGATGGCACCACAAGGACGCGATGACTCTATAAACGAATATTGCCGCTTTGCAATGGGATCGAACCCGCGTCTCGGAAGAACTCGGGCCCTATTTGTCCTTTTCATCAAGGGGTTACATGCACTGAGTGGTGTTCCCTGCTACTCGGTGCATATACACTAATGGTATAATTTAGTCTTATACTATGCTCAGGAGCGGAGTATTCTCGCTGTTAGTTGGTTGGTCAGTAAGCCCTTGTGGTGACCCTTATAACCCTCCCGTGACATTAACAAGCTTTTGAATGGATTTGTGTGACATTTGCAAGTTTCCACTTTTGTACAACCGTTCCTGACTCGAGTAGTTTCCTAAAATCTCTCCCCAAAGTTTAATGACAATTGAATTGTTAATTTCTTTAAATGTTCTTGGGATGACATTTGTGAGGTTCAGCTGTTTTATTTAATGTTGTAATAACATCCTGTTACAACAAAATATACATTGGAGGAATTATTTTCTATTGCTTAGAATTGGAGATCAAAAAGGGATGTTACATCTATTTTTCTATTACTCTTAAACGACAGAGCATTAAATATATGAAACATTGAACCAATTAAACATTAAACATATGAAACATTGAACCTATTAAACATTAAACATATGAAACATTGAACATATTAAACATTAAATATATGAAACATTGAACCTATAAACATTAAACATATGAAACATTGAACATATTAAACATTAAATATATGAAACATGACCTATTAAACATATGAAACATTGAACCTATTAAACATTAAACATATGAAACATTGAACCTATTAAACATTAAATATATGAAACATTGAACCTATTAAACATTAAACATACGAAACATTGAACCTATTAAACATTAAACATATGAAACATTGAACCTATTAAACATTAAACATATGAAACATTGAACCTATTAAACATTAAACATATGAAACATTGAACATATTAAACATTAAATATATGAAACATTGAACCTATTAAACATATGAAACATTGAACCTATTAAACATTAAACATATGAAACATTGAACCTATTAAACATAAACATATGAAACATTGAACCTATTAAACATTAAACATATGAAACATTGAACATATTAAACATTAAATATATGAAACATTGAACCTATTAAACATATGAAACATTGAACCTATTAAACATTAAACATATGAAACATTGAACCTATTAAACATTAAACATATGAAACATTGAACCTATTAAACATTAAATATATGAAACATTGAACCTATTAAGCATTAAACATATGAAACATTGAACCTATTAAACATTAAACATGTGAAACATTGAACCTATTAAACATTAAACATATGAAACATTGAACCTATTAAACATATGAAACATTGAACCTATTAAACATATGAAACATTGAACCTATTAAACATATGAAACATTGAACCTATTAAACATTAAACATATGAAACATTGAACCTATTAAACATTAAATATATGAAACATTGAACCTATTAAACATTAAACATATGAAACATTGAACCTATTAAACATTAAACATATGAAGCATTGAACCTATTAAACATTAAACATATGAAACATTGAACCTATTAAACACTAAACATATTAAACATTAACATTAAACAACAAAGCATTCATTTAATAGCCTTACAAATTCCTCTCGCAAGCAAAACATTGTTTACACCAGTGGAGGAAAAGAGAAGGGGATCCGTGGCTGCCCTTCATATCAACAAAAAGACAAAGGCATGCAGATGATGACTCTACATTCCAGGCTGCGAGCTGCTGCGTCTGACAGCTTGGTTGACCAGTCCAGCAACCAGGAGGCCTGGTCGGGGACCGGGCCGCGGGGACGTTGAGCCCCGAAGTCATCGCAAGGGGTACCATCTCTTCATCGTCAACATTCGGCCCGGTCTCTGTATTGTGTACGCTGTGGTAAAACAGAATTGCTGCCCCAACCAGAAACTTCTGCAAACCCAAGCATCCCACCTAACCTAACCTACCGATATTTAGAAACTGGGAATAAGCCGCTACTTTTCATAGTGCTTTGTAATATGTTCGTTGGGGGACTATAACAGACTGAGGGAGAAAACTGTTTATCTTATCTTAAACAACTGTACAGTTATTTTTCATCTACTTTGCAAATGTCTGCTGTGTAGGATTCGTAATTATGGCTGCCAGGACGAATTAGTTGCTCTGCCTTACGCCGTAACTTGACTCCTTCTACTGCATTCTCTTCTGAAACAAATGAGGAGGTTTTCTTTCATATGGTGCACCCTGTTCACCTAGACGTAAATAGGTACCTGGGAGTTAGACAGCTGCTACGGGCTGCTTCCTGGGATGTGTGTGTGTGCGTGTTAGAGAAATATACGTAGTGGACATAATAGAGGAAAAATAGATTCGTTAGAAAGGCGGGGTCCAAGAGCTAATAGCTCGATTTTTCAGGCACAGATAGTAAATACACACACACACACACACACACACACACACACACACACACACACACACACACACACACACACACACACACACACACACACACACACAGTGTGTGTGTGTGTCCCTAACCTACATACCATGCAAGCTGATGGAGAAGATTGTACGAAGAAAGCTAGTGGAACATCTGGAGCGAAGGGACTTTGTAACAAGTTCAAGTATGTTTATTGAGATAAGCAAGAAATACATCTCAAAGGGATAGAGTAGCTTAGGCTATTTCTACCCCCCCACTTTGTAACACAGCATCAACATGGGTTCAGAGATGGCAAGTCCTGCCTCACAGGGCTAATTGAATTCTACGACCAGGCAACAAAAATCAGGCAAGAAAGAGAAGGGTGGGCAGACTGCATATTTTTGGATTGTCAAAAAGCCTTTGATACAGTACCACACAAGAGGCTAGTGAAAAAACTGAAGATGCGGGCTGGAGTGAAAGGGAAGGTACTTCGTTGGATAAAGGAGTACCTAAGTAACAGAAGACAACGAGTCACTGTGAGGGGAGAGGTCTCGGATTGGCGTGACGTCACACGTGGAGTCCTGCAGGGGTCAGTCCTTGGACCAATACTTTTTCTGATATATGTAAATGATCTCCCAGAGGGTATAGAGTCGTTTCTCACAATGTTTACTGATGATGCAAAAATTATGAGGAGGATTGAAACAGAGGATGATAGTAGGAGGGTACAGGACGACCTAGACAGACTGAATGAATGGTCCAACAAATGGCTGCTAAAGTTTAACCCGAGAAAATTCAAAGTAATGAAACTAGGCGGTGGAAACAGGAGGCCTGACAAAAGATACAGAATAGGAGATGAAGTACTTAATGAAACAGAAAGAAAGAAAGATCTAGTTATCACACCAAACCTGTCTCCTGAAGCCCACATAAAGAAAATTACGTCTGCGGCATATGCGAGGCTGGCTAACATCAGAACAGCCTTCAGGAACCTGTGTAAGGAATCGTTTAGAAGTTGTACACCACATACGTAAGACCAATCTTGGAGTATGCTGCCCCAGCATGGAGCCCGTACCTTGTCAAGCACAAGACGAAGCTGGAAAAAGTTCAGAGGTATGCCACTAGACTAGTCCCAGAACTAAGAGGCATGAATTACGAGGAAAGGTTGCGGGAAATGCACCTTACGACACTGGAAAACAGAAGAGTGAGGGGAGACATGATCACTACCTATAAAATCCTCAGGGGAATTGACAGGGTAGACAAGGATAAACTATTCAACATTGGCGGTACGCGAACAAGGGGACACAGGTGGAAACTGAGTACCCAAATGAGCCACAGGGACGTTAGAAAGAACTTTTTCAGTGTCAGAGTAGTTAACAGGTGGAATGCATTAGGCAGTGATGTGGTGGAGGCTGACTCCATACACAGTTTTAAATGTAGATATGAGCCCAGTAGGCTCAGGAATCTGTACATCAGTTGATTGACAGTTGAGAGGCGGGACCAAAGAACCAGAGCTCAACCCCCGCAAACACAACTAGGTGAATACACACGCACACACACTTTCTTTGCCCGGAGGCTGGTGGAAGACGGTCCGCGGCGCAGACACCACTCGCTTTTAGGAATGTTCCCCACCATCACCTTCCTCAATTTTCCCCACTCATTCGTCTGGAAGATTTTACGTAAGGGGGTGGCCGCCACCCGGCACCTGCGGAGTGCGCGTCCACATATAAATTCCGCTCGTTTTCCGGGTATTGTTAAGGCGGTGAGGGGTAGTTAAGGAACCAGGAGAATTACGGATGGAAAGGTGTCTTTCTCTTTCAATCTGTGTATTGTTGATATCGCCGATATTGTCTCGGGAGGCTGGCGCTTGACAGCATTTTCGCAAGCTCTCGTGTCTTTTATGCGATCAGAAGAGACCTGTTCCGCACGATATATCCCTGCCTCGGCGTCCCGGTGTGAGTGTGTCTAGCTCCTCACCTTATCTCTTGTGTTTTCTTACCCCCCCTCTTTTTTTTCCTTTTAGAACAGTGTAGACACAAAGGATTAGAAACTGAACGATTGGTAACACTGGACTCAGTAAAGAAGTCGGTGTGGTCAGTGTGTGTCGGGCGGCCGGCTGCCCGATGTACGACCCTTTCACACCACGCCTCCTCACCGTTGTCTCACCTTCATCTGGGTTAAATCGCGTAATGCGATAATCCTTCCTTCTTGCGTAGAGTTTTTTGAGGTACATTAGAGGACGGGAGTGAGCGGTAACGCTGTTATAAGGCGGTGGTGGAGTCGGTGGTGTTGCAGCGTGTGGCAACGGGTGGCTTAGCGTAGTGAGAAGAGAAAAGAAGGTCCAGTTGTAGCGTAGCCAGTGGTGGGTGCGGACGCGGCCCAACACCCTTACCTTTGTCATGTTTAGTACTGGGAGTTTGGGGATTATCTCGGTCACTAATCATAACTGAGGGAGAAGAGCAAATATCGAGCAGAGGGTAGTGGTGTGTGGCGCCAGAGATGTCGGGCCGTGAGAGAATATAATACAAATTGGAATACATGAAGTGTGTTGGCCACTAATACTTACTGGACAGGTTGCTAGTACTGTGTGGATGAGATTTTGGGCAGCAAGCTGGAGGGAGCAGCGGCCAGCCTCCTCCTCCCTGGCTCGTGGCCTGGCGTGAGGAAATGCCACACCTTAAGCTGCTACTCTAAATGGAGTAAGCGAGGAGCCAGACGGACAGGAAATTGCAGGAGCAGCGATGATTGGGCCGTGTTGTGGACACCTGCCTGGCTGACCTGAAAGAAAACGATCGAGGTGGTGAAGATGGTGCGGCGGTGAGG
>NC_059593.1:26737241-26757241 GCF_020424385.1 Procambarus clarkii | reverse complement strand
TCATCACTCCGCATGCACTCTGGCTTGTACTCTAGAGGACTTCTACTTCCAACGCTTCTCTTCAAAGAAATCACATTAAGGTGATGTATAAATGTAGAAATCAGTAGGAGCCATGGGTTCGAATCTCCCGCTTGCTCTTATGGTGTATTATTCATTCAGTATTCTGGCTGGTGTAGGTAAGGGTCACATTTCTAACACTAATGATGGTCAGGAGCCTCTTTTTTCAGTTTTGTGGGCCGTGGAATTATTAATATACTATATGAGCAGAACGGCTGCCAGATTATGAACACTCATGTGACACCTAACAAAACCTCCCCTTGAAAGAGCCCCGGTTGATGAGGGCGTCAAGCACGAGGCTCTGGTTGATGAGGGAGTCAAGCACGAGGCTCTGGTTGATGAGGGAGTCAAGCACGAGGCTCTGGTTGATGAGGGAGTCAAGCACGAGGCTCTGGTTGATGAGGGAGTCAAGCACGAGGCTCTGGTTGATGAGGGAGTCAAGCACGAGGCTCTGGTTGATGAGGGAGTCAAGCACGAGGCTCTGGTTGATGAGGGAGTCAAGCACGAGGCTCTGGTTGATGAGGGAGTCAAGCACGAGGCTCTGGTTGATGAGGGAGTCAAGCACGAGGCTCTGGTTGATGAGGGAGTCAAGCACGAGGCTCTGGTTGATGAGGGAGTCAAGCACGAGGCTCTGGTTGATGAGGGAGTCAAGCACGAGGCTCTGGTTGATGAGGGAGTCAAGCACGAGGCTCTGGTTGATGAGGGAGTCAAGCACGAGGCTCTGGTTGATGAGGGAGTCAAGCACGAGGCTCTGGTTGATGAGGGAGTCAAGCACGAGGCTCTGGTTGATGAGGGAGTCAAGCACGAGGCTCTGGTTGATGAGGGAGTCAAGCACGAGGCTCTGGTTGATGAGGGAGTCAAGCACGAGGCTCTGGTTGATGAGGGAGTCAAGCACGAGGCTCTGGTCAGAGACAGAGTCGCGGGGTTAATGACCTCCAGAAACACCAATAGGTTATTGATGGTGAAGGTGTTGTTGATGGTGAGGCTGTTGTTTGGTGGTGAGAGTGTTGTTGTTGTTGATAGTGAGGGTGTTGTTGTTGTTGATAGTGAGGGTGTTGTTGTTGTTGATAGTGAGGGTGTTGTTGTTGTTGATAGTGAGGGTGTTGTTGTTGTTGATAGTGAGGGTGTTGTTGTTGTTGATAGTGAGGGTATTGTTGTTGTTGATAGTGAGGGTATTGTTGTTGTTGATAGTGAGGGTGTTGTTCTTGTTGATAGTGAGGGTGTTCTTGTTGTTGATAGTGAGGGTGTTGTTGTTGTTGATAGTGAGGGTGTTGTTGTTGTTGATGGTGAGGGTGTTGTTGTTGTTGATGGTGAGGGCGTTGTTGTTGTTGATAGTGAGGGTGTTGTTCTTGTTGATGGTGAGGGCGTTGTTGTTGTTGATAGTGAGGGTGTTGTTGTTCTTGTTGATAGTGAGGGTGTTGTTCTTGTTGATAGTGAGGGTGTTGTTCTTGTTGATAGTGAGGGTGTTGTTGTTGTTGATAGTGAGGGTGTTGTTCTTGTTGATAGTGAGGGTGTTGTTCTTGTTGATAGTGAGGGTGTTGTTCTTGTTGATAGTGAGGGTGTTGTTGTTGTTGATAGTGAGGGTGTTGTTCTTGTTGATAGTGAGTGTGTTGTTGATAGTGAGTGTGTTGTTGATAGTGAGTGTGTTGTTGATGGTGAGTGTGTTGTTGATGGTGAGGGTGTTGTTGATGGTGAGTGTGTTGTTGATGGTGAGGGTGTTGTTGATGTTGTGTTGTTGATGGTGTGTGTTGTTGATGGTGAGTGTGTTGTTGATGGTGAGTGTGTTGTTGATGGTGAGTGTGTTGTTGATGGTGAGTGTTGTTGTTGATAGTGAGTGTGTTGTTGATGGTGATGGTGGTGTGTTGTTGATGGTGAGGGTGTTGTTGATGGTGAGTGTGTTGTTGATGGTGAGGGTGTTGTTGATGGTGAGTGAGTGTGTTGTTGATGGTGAGTGTGTTGTTGATGGTGAGTGTGTTGTTGATGGTGAGGGTGTGTTGTTGATGGTTGATGGTGAGTGTGTTGTTGATGGTGAGTGTGTTGTTGATGGTGAGTGTGTTGTTGATGGTGAGGGTGTTGTTGATGGTGAGGGTGTTGTTGATGGTGAGTGTGTTGTTGATGGTGAGGGTGTTGTTGATGGTGAGTGTGTTGTTGATGGTGAGTGTGTTGTTGATGGTGAGTGTGTTGTTGATGGTGAGGGTGTTGTTGATGGTGAGGGTGTTGTTGATGGTGAGGGTGTTGTTGATGGTGAGGGTGTTGTTGATGGTGAGGGTGTTGTTGATGGTGAGGGGTGTTGTGGTGATGGTGAGAGGGTGTTGTTGATGGTGAGGGTGTTGTTGATGAGTGAGTTGTGTTGTGTTGTTGATGGTGAGTGTGTTGTTGATGGTGAGGGTGTTGTTGATGGTGAGGGTGTTGTGTGTTGTTGATGGTGAGGGTGTTGTTGATGGTGAGTTGTTGATGGTGAGGGTGTTGTTGATGGTGAGGTGTGTTGTTGATGGTGAGTGTGAGGGTTGTTGATGGTGAGGGTGTTGTGGTGATGTTGTTGATGGTGAGGGTGTTGTTGATGGTGAGGGTGTTGTTGATGGTGAGGGTGTTGTTGATGGTGAGGGTGTTGTTGATGGTGAGGGTGTTGTTGATGGTGAGGGTGTTGTGGTGATGGTGAGGGTGTTGTTGATGGTGTGTTGTGTTGTGTGTGTTGTTGATGGTGAGGGTGTTGTGTTGATGGTGAGGGTGTGTTGTTGATGGTGAGTGTGTGTTGATGGTGAGGGTGTTGTTGATGGTGAGGGTGTTGTTGATGGTGAGGGTGTTGTTGATGGTGAGGGTGTTGTTGATGGTGAGTGTTGTTGTGATGGTGAGGGTGTTGTTGATGGTGAGGGTGTTGTTGATGGTGAGGGTGTTGTTGATGGTGAGGGTGTTGTTGATGGTGAGGGTGTTGTTGATGGTGAGGGTGTTGTTGATGGTGAGGGTGTTGTTGATGGTGAGGGTGTTGTTGATGGTGAGGGTGTTGTTGATGGTGAGGGTGTTGTTGATGGTGAGGGTGTTGTTGATGGTGAGGGTGTTGTTGATGGTGAGGGTGTTGTTGATGGTGAGGGTGTTGTTGATGGTGAGGGTGTTGTTGATGGTGAGGGTGTTGTTGATGGTGAGGGTGTTGTTGATGGTGAGGGGTTGTTGATGTGAGGGTGTTGTTGATGGTGAGGGTGTTGTTGATGGTGAGGGTGTTGTTGATGGTGAGGGTGTTGTTGATGGTGAGGGTGTTGTTGATGGTGAGGGTGTTGTTGATGGTGAGGGTGTTGTTGATGGTGAGGGTGTTGTTGATGGTGAGGGTGTTGTTGATGGTGAGGGTGTTGTTGATGGTGAGGGTGTTGTTGATGGTGAGGGTGTTGTTGTGTGGTGGGTGTTGTTGATGGTGAGGGGTGTTGTGGTGATGGTGAGGGTGTTGTTGATGGTGAGGGTGTTGTTGATGGTGAGGGGGTGTTGTGGTGAGGGTGTTGTTGATGGTGAGGGTGTTGTTGATGGTGAGGGTGTTGTTGATGGTGAGGGTGTTGTTGTGGTGATGGTGAGGGTGTTGTTGATGGTGAGGGTGTTGTTGATGGTGAGGGTGTTGTTGATGGTGAGGGTGTTGTTGATGGTGAGGGTGTTGTTGATGGTGAGGGTGTTGTTGATGGTGAGGGTGTTGTTGATGGTGAGGGTGTTGTTGATGGTGAGGGTGTTGTTGATGGTGAGGGTGTTGTTGATGGTGAGGGTGTTGTTTGGTGAGGGTGTTGATGGTGAGGGTGTTGTTGATGGTGAGGGTGTTGTTGATGGTGAGGGTGTTGTTGATGGTGAGGGTGTTGTTGATGGTGAGGTGAGGGTGTTGGTGATGGTGTTGTTGGGTGGGTGTTGTTGATGGTGAGGGTGTTGTTGATGGTGAGGGTGTTGTTGATGGTGAGGGTGTTGTTGATGGTGAGGGTGTTGGTGATGGTGAGGGTGTTGTTGATGGTGAGGGTGTTGTTGATGGTGAGGGTGTTGTTGATGGTGAGGGTGTTGTTGATGGTGAGGGTGTTGTTGTGGTGAGGGTGTTGTGATGGGGTGTTGTTGATGGTGAGGGTGTTGTTGATGGTGAGGGTGTGTGGTGAGGGTGTTGTTGATGGTGAGGGTGTTGTTGATGGTGAGGGTGTTGTTGATGGTGAGGGTGTTGTTGATGGTGAGGGTGTTGTTGATGGTGAGGGTGTTGTTGATGGTGAGGGTGTTGTTGATGGTGAGGGTGTTGTTGATGGTGAGGGTGTTGTTGATGGTGAGGGTGTTGTTGATGGTGAGGGTGTTGTTGATGGTGAGGGTGTTGTTGATGGTGAGGTGTGTTGGTGAGGGTGTTGTTGAGGGTGGTGAGGTTGTTGATGGTGAGGGTGTTGTTGATGGTGAGGGTGTTGTTGATGGTGAGGGTGTTGTTGATGGTGAGGGTGTTGTTGATGGTGAGGGTGTTGTTGATGGTGAGGGTGTTGTTGATGGTGAGGGTGTTGTTGATGGTGAGGGTGTTGTTGGGTGTTGTTGATGGTGAGGGTGTTGTTGATGGTGAGGGTGTTGTTGATGGTGAGGGTGTTGTTGATGGTGAGGGTGTTGTTGATGGTGAGGGTGTTGTGGTGAGGGTGTTGTGATGGTGAGGGTGTTGTTGATGGTGAGGGTGTTGTTGATGGTGAGGGTGTTGTTGATGGTGAGGGTGTTGTTGATGGTGAGGGTGTTGTTGATGGTGAGGGTGTTGTTGATGGTGAGGGTGTTGTTGATGGTGAGGGTGTTGTTGATGGTGAGGGTGTTGTTGATGGTGAGGGTGTTGTTGTGTGGTGAGGGTGTTGTTGATGGTGAGGGTGTTGTTGATGGTGAGGGTGTTGTTGATGGTGAGGGTGTTGTTGATGGTGAGGGTGTTGTTGATGGTGAGGGTGTTGTTGATGGTGAGGGTGTTGTTGATGGTGAGGGTGTTGTTGATGGTGAGGGTGTTGTTGATGGTGAGGGTGTTGTTGTGGTGAGGGTGGTGTTGATGGTGAGGGTGTTGTTGATGGTGAGGGTGTTGTTGATGGTGAGGGTGTTGTTGATGGTGAGGGTGTTGTTGATGGTGAGGGTGTTGTTGATGGTGAGGGTGTTGTTGATGGTGAGGGTGTTGTGGTGATGGTGAGGGTGTTGTTGATGGTGAGGGTGTTGTTGATGGTGAGGGTGTTGTTGATGGTGAGGGTGTTGTTGATGGTGAGGGTGTTGTTGATGGTGAGGGTGTTGTTGATGGTGAGGGTGTTGTTGATGGTGAGGGTGTGTTGTTGATGGTGAGGGTGTTGTTGATGGTGAGGGTGTTGTTGATGGTGAGGGTGTTGTTGATGGTGAGGGTGTTGTTGATGGTGAGGGTGTTGTTGATGGTGAGGGTGTTGTTGATGGTGAGGGTGTTGTTGATGGTGAGGGTGTTGTTGATGGTGAGGGTGTTGTTGATGGTGAGGGTGTTGTTGATGGTGAGGGTGTTGTGATGGTGATGGTGAGGGTGTTGTTGATGGTGAGGGTGTTGTTGATGGTGAGGGTGTTGTTGATGGTGAGGGTGTTGTTGATGGTGAGGGTGTTGTTGATGGTGAGGGTGTTGTTGATGGTGAGGGTGTTGTTGATGGTGAGGGTGTTGTTGATGGTGAGGTGTTGTTGTTGATGGTGATGGTGAGGGTGTTGTTGATGGTGAGGGTGTTGTTGATGGTGAGGGTGTTGTTGATGGTGAGGGTGTTGTTGATGGTGAGGGTGTTGTTGATGGTGAGGGTGTTGTTGATGGTGAGGGTGTTGTTGGTGAGGGTGTTGTTGTGGTGAGGGTGGTTGTGTGAGGGTGTTGATGGTGAGGGTGTTGTTGATGGTGAGGGTGTTGTTGATGGTGAGGGTGTTGTTGATGGTGAGGGTGTTGTTGATGGTGAGGGTGTTGTGGTGATGGTGAGGGTGTTGTTGATGGTGAGGGTGTTGTTGATGGTGAGGGTGTTGTTGATGGTGAGGGTGTTGTTGATGGTGAGGGGTGTTGTGGTGATGTTGTGAGGGTGTTGTTGATGGTGAGGGTGTTGTTGATGGTGAGGGTGTTGTTGATGGTGAGGGTGTTGTGGTGAGGGTGGTGATGGTGAGGTGTGTTGATGGTGTTGATGGTGAGGGTGTTGTTGATGGTGAGGGTGTTGTTGATGGTGAGGGTGTTGTTGATGGTGAGGGTGTTGTTGATGGTGAGGGTGTTGTTGATGGTGAGGGTGTTGTTGATAGTGAGGGTGTTGTTGATGGTGAGGGTGTTGTTGATGGTGAGGGTGTTGTTGATAGTGAGGGTGTTGTTGATGGTGAGGGTGTTGTTGATGGTGAGGGTGTTGTTGATGGTGAGGGTGTTGTGGTGAGGGTGGTGAGTGGTGTTGTTGATGGTGAGGGTGTTGTTGATGGTGAGGGTGTTGTTGATGGTGAGGGTGTTGTTGATGGTGAGGGTGTTGTTTGGGTGTGATGGTGGTGTGTTGGTGGGGTGTTGTTGATGGTGAGGGTGTTGTTGATGGTGAGGGTGTTGTTGATGGTGAGGGTGTTGTTGATGGTGAGGGTGTTGTTGATGGTGAGGGTGTTGTTGATGGTGAGGGTGTTGTTGATGGTGAGGGTGTTGTTGATGGTGAGGGTGAGGGTGTTGTTGATGGTGAGGGTGTTGTTGATGGTGAGGGTGTTGTTGATGGTGAGGGTGTTGTTGATGGTGAGGGTGTTGTTGATGGTGAGGGTGTTGTTGATGGTGATGGTGACGTTGATGGTGAGGGTGACGTGGGAGTTAGAAAGGAAGTTGTGGAATTTTGTCTATTTGTTCTACCACAGACGTGGCCACACGTTTACAATGCTAACCAGCATATATACACTATCTTCTGTCCTTTGTGGACAGGGTGAGAGATCTGTTAATTGTGGGAGCGAAGGAGAGATGGGTGTTGGGGGAGAGGTGGAGGTGGGAGGGGTGAGGGAAGGAGCGCGGGTGGACGGGTGTCTGGAGCGGATGTGGGTGGTGACGGGTGGACGGGTGTCTGGAGCGGATGTGGGTGGTGACGGGTGGACGGGTGTCTGGAGCGGATGTGGGTGGTGACGGGTGAACGGGTGTTGTCCAGGCGGAAGTGACGCACAGCTGTGGGGGGGGGGGGGGGAGTGCAACACCTCCACCGCAAACACCACCTCAAACTCCACCCTCTCTACCTCAAACTCCACCCACTCCACCTCAAACTCCACCCACTCCACCTCAAACTCCACCCACTCCACCTCAAACTCCACCCACTCCACCTCAAACTCCACCCTCTCCACCTCAAACTCCACCCACTCCACCTCAAACTCCACCCACTCCACCTCAAACTCCACCCCACTCCACCTCAAACTCCCACCCACTCCACCTCAAACTCCACCCACTCCACCTCAAACTCCACCCCACTCCACCTCAAACTCCACCCACTCCACCTCAAACTCTACCCACTCCACCTCAAACTCCACCTCAAACTCCACCCCACTCCATCTCAAACTCCCACCCACTCCACCTCAAACTCCCACCCACTCCACCTCAAACTCCACCTCAAACTCCACCCACTCCACCTCAAACTCCCCCCCACTCCACCTCAAACTCCACCCACTCCACCTCAAACTCCACCCACTCCACCTCAAACTCCCCCCCCACTCCACCTCAAACTCCACCCACTCCACCTCAAACTCCACCTACTCCACCTCAAACAATAGTGTCCAAACTGAGAGGGGTTAAGCTATAATGATAGTTTAAAGGCATTAAACCCCACTACACCTGGAGGACAGGGTTGTACGAGGTTCCCCATCCTTCTTCCGGACGACAGAAGAAAGTAGGGGGCGGACATGATCACAATATACAAGATACTGAGGATAATATCAAGAGAATAACAACCTCTTTAAGTTGCGAGAAAGCAGGACGAGGTGGCCATAAACGGAAGCGGGAAATGCAAATGAGTCCAATGATGTTTAGGAAATTCTCGAACCCCGGACTGGAACGCACTGAAAGAAGTCGTGGGAGTCACCTCCATTCGCAGCAGGTACAACAAGGCTGGTAGGCGGGGTATGCAGAGCTAGACCTCACCTCCCCAGTATTGTCACTGGACTGTTAGGTAAGCACTATACCTCCAAATCTACCTCCATCGCCTCCCAGAAATACATCTTCTCACTCATGCCAGCACCTTTCCTGCTATGCCACCTCGGGTGTTACCTTTGTATAGAAGTGTTCCATGCCGTACCGTTGTACCGTGGTAGCCTGTACCATCAGGCTGGACTTGGCGGGGCCAGGCCGGCGAGCCACACCACACCTCGTGTCCACAGCGTGGATATGCTGGCTGCGTCTAGTGGAGGTCTGACACAGCCCCGCTCCTGTGCCAGGTACGTACACAACGGGCTCGCCATAGCCTGTGCTACTCGGAACTTTTAGTTCCCAGTAGCTGACTCTAAAACAATAACAATAGTGGGGGGTCCCGGCTACTCCCCAGTGCCTAAACCCCCCTTTGTTATCGGAAAGATCACAATTATTGAAACTTTCGGAAAGAGGGAAACTTCTCCCACCTGCCCTACCCCTTTTCTGTACCCTATTCCCCCTATTTCCCATGCCCCCCCCTCTCACCTACTTATTCCCTCCCTCCCCTAATACTCACGACACTTCCCCCCCCCATCTCCCGGTAAGTGACTCACCGTCTCCATCACCAGGCCGTTATCTTGACCCCCTTACCCATCAATTGGTCATTTAACCCATCTCTCTCATCCGTGTCATCCCCCCCCCATCATATACTCCCCATCCCCACACATAATTACGTGGCCCCCGTCCCGTTTCTACCCCGCAGGCCCCATCTATATAGTTGTTACACCCCCTGGCATGCAAGTTGTTTGATGTCTCACCTAAGTATACCTCGTCGCAGCCCACGACCCGATACACCGTCACGCCCTGAGGTAGTGACCATATAACTCTTAGTTCTGCAGACGAGGAGTCACAATAACGTGGCTGAAGTACGTTCACCAGACCACACACTAGAAGGTGAAGGGACGACGACGTTTCGGTCCGTCCTGGACCATTCTCAAGTCGATTGGGAGAAATCGACTTGAGAATGGTCCAGGACGGACCGCAACGTCGTCGTCCCTTCACCTTCTAGTATGTGGTCTGGTCAACAAGCTCCCAGTTCTGTTATTGTATGACCAAAACCCAACATCAGAAGAGACGGCGACGTTTCGGTCCGTCCTGGATTATTATCAGGTCATGTAATGTTGTTATTTTGGTATTTATTTGTGCAAGACTCTTAAATATGGATTATTGCCGGTGTTGGGTCTAGTGTTGTGCTTTGCCCTCAGTCCTGTTGGGAAGGAAAGAAACTATCATGAGAAAGCGCCAAGCCATTACGACTATATAGCACTAGGAAAGGGAATCAGGATAAGGATTTGGGATGAGACGTGGGGGAAAGGAATGGTGCCCAACCACTTATGGACGGTCGGAGGAATGAACGCCGACCTGCATGAAGCGAGACCGTCGCTCTACCGTCCAGCCCAAGTGGGTGTGCTGAGAAAGAATCCAATCACTGTGTCTCGTTCCCTCCTACAGTGGGAGTGCACCAAGTGGTTGTTACAAGGATTTATCAAGGGAAAGCGCCAAGCCATTACGACTATGCAGCACTGGGAAGGGATCAGGATAAGGATTTGGGATGGGACGGAGGGAAAGGCATAGTGTCCAACCACTTGGCCGGTCGGGGATTGAACGCCGACCTGCGTGACCTTCCAACACACTTGGAAGTTGTGTTGCGGTGGTTGGTTACAGTGGGTCCAAGAGAGGCTGGGAGTCATCTCTGCTTGTGTGTGGGATGTGTGGTGGGATGTGCTCAGCTGAGCCTCTCCTAAGATCTGTCAGGGTTCTCGTAGGATCTGCTAGGGTTCTTCTAAGATCTCCCAGGGTTCTTCTAAGATCTCCCAGGGTTCTTCAAAGATCTCCCAGGGTTCTTCTAAGATCTCCCAGGGTTCTTCTAAGATCTCCCAGGGTTCTTCTAAGATCTCCCAGGGTTCTTCTAAGATCTCCCAGGGTTCTTCTAAGATCTCCCAGGGTTCTTCTAAGATCTCCCAGTGTTCTTCTAAGATCTCCCAGGGTTCTAAGATCTGCCAGGGTTCTCCTAAGATCTCCCAGGGTAGAGAGGGGGTTCTGAGCCTACAGTCGCACGTCAACATAGAACATACAGTTCACAGTACTGAGGGAGGATGGAACAAACAGTACTGTGAAACACAGTACTACAGCTGTTGTGTGTGTGGGTGAAAATATGTTTGTATTAAACAAAAATGGGAGATTTAGAACAAGACAAAACGCAGATAATTGTAAATAAATATATTTACATTTTGCCTGTCCGTTCTCTCCTGCTTGTTCGTCTGTCCTCATTCCCTTGAGGGTGGTTGAGGCTGTTGAGTGATGGGAGTGAAGGGAGCCGGTCGGCCGAGCGGACAGCACGCTGGACTTGTGATCCTGGGTTCGATCCCAGGCGCCGGCGAGAAACAATGGGCAGAGTTTCTTTCACCCTATGCCCCTGTTACTTAGCAGTAAAATAGGTACCTGGGTGTTAGTCAGCTGTCACGGGCTGCTTCCTGGGGGTGGAGGCCTGGTCGAGGACCGGGCCGCGGGGACACTAAAAAGCCCCGAAATCATCTCAAGATAACCTCAAGATGGGGGAGGGGTTTAGAGTGAGGAGGGGAGTTGTTTTGAGGTAAGTGTTGGAGGGGTGGCCTAGGGGAGTCAGGGGAGGGGCGAGGAGGTTCTTGGAGGTGATAGTGTGATGAATTGGAGAAGGACGGAGCGGTAATTATGATGTTGATGGGGGAGGGGGATTGTTAAGTGTGGGGGGAAGAGGGGAGTTTGATTGTTTGGGTAAGGTGCTGTGTTGGCAGGTGTTGCAGGGGGAGGGGAGGGAGGGGGGAGGTGGTTAGTTCTTTCTCCATGATGGTCATCTGTTTGATAACTCTTCCCTGAGCCCTTGTCTTATCTTCTCCCCCTACCTCTAGCATTGCTTCCCTAAGGCTCAGCTTTCACCCAGGAGAGGGGAGTGGCTGGCCTTCCCTCACACACACACACACACACACACACACACACACACACACACACACACACACACACACACACACACACACACACACCACACACACTCCCAGATGACATCCTTCACTCATCTTGCAAAGTCTGCAACTTTGCTCTCCTCAACTGTTGTTTCCATCCCGAATCTCCAGGGGGCACTTGTGTCCAAGACCAATGCCCGCAATTACGGATTCCCTTCTTCAGCCTCCTCCTCCTCGTCCATAATGGATGAGGCCGTCGGCTGCGACTCCATTGTACCAGCGTACAGATTCACTGACTTGCTCTTCTGTCCTCCGCTCCTCCACTACCTCGTCACGGTGATGGTGTTCGATGATGCTCCTGATTTGTAAAAGAGTTTCGTGGGTGAAGTACACGCCCTCAGGGGGGCCAGTACATCTGCTCATTCGTTTCCACATATTCCAAAAGGTTTAAGAATCCACAGGAACCTGATCATCATTCCCTGCCTCGATATCACTTTTCACCGTTCTGTTGATATCATCTCCTATACCTCTGTTTTCTGCCTCACTATTTATGAGGTTTTACAGTGCCGCTCTGGACTCGGCGCAGATCACTGCTCCCATTGTGCATCGTTCTAGATATCTTAATGCCGCGATAATTTCGGTGATCATTAAGGTGTGATGACTGAGCGTTCAGCAGGCGTGGTTCTCAGTCCATGTTTTTTCCTCATTTTCGCTTTGGAAGGCATTGTTTGTTACTACAGTGTGTGCTGCTGCTGCTGCTGCTGCTGCTGCTGCTGCTGCTGCTGCTCCAGCGCCTGCCAGTGTGTGCTGCTGTTGTTGCTGCTGCTGCTGCTGCTCCAGCGCCTGCCAGTGTGTGCTGCTGTTGCTGCTGCTGCTGCTCCAGCGCCTGTCAGTGTGTGCTGCTGTTGCTGCTGCTGCTCCAGCGCCTGCCGTTACTTGGTTCAGCAGATCCATCAGTGTACATGGTATCCAATTCTTTTCCTGCTTCACTATTACCTTTCTAGAGAGCTATGTCTCATTTCTTGACGTAACATGGTGGAATTCTTCGTTTTCATATTATATAATTGAATTTTACGTGGTTCTTCACTGCCCTCAAAGAAGGTGACATCCTTACAGACACTAACTCAGGTTCTTGCTCAAGCAGGTAGAGGTCTACGGTAAAGCATATTGATCGTTCTTGTCACTTCTTTTTCCTCCTATAATTAGTGCAGTGTTTTTCTTGACAGTAGTGAGGGTGTCTTGACAATCTTAATGACAATCTTGGCGTTCACTTCCTTGATCCTGTCTTAGCGCTGGAGAGACCCGGTTCTTGGCTCCACTTCTTGTCCTCCTTTCCTCCTCCTTGGTTGTTTTTGCTACTCCAAGAATTATTTGTTACTCTGATATTTGGGTCAAAGTATTAAATGGAGGTGGGGTTTCCTCCTTTTTCCCTGTTTCTTTTTCGCTACTGTTTTAGTCTTGTTATGATAATATTATCTCGGTGGTGGGTGTTGGATTATGTATTTAATCGGTGGGCGGACATAGGGTGGGTTGGCTGGGAAGCGGAAATATTGGGTGGATAAGAGGAGTTAGAGATGGGATTGGGTGGGATGGATTGATTGCAAGTGTGCATCGCTGAGGCGACAGGGTTGGATAGGGTGAATCGACGGGGTGGGTGGGTGGATAGTGGGTGCTGTGAGAGGGCCGAGGAAGAACTAGAGGGATGAGAGGAGCCAGGTACCCGGGTTGCTGACGCAGGAGAAGGGATAGGGAGCAGTCATTGTGGAGAGGACAGAGGTAAGGGGATGGGGGGGGGGGACTGGAGGAAGGGAAGGGTGGGAGGGAGATAGGTATTAAAATTCAGGGTCATTCAAATGTGAATTGGAAAGCAGAGCCGGAAATATGAATGTAAGAAGGAAGGGAGGGTAGATTGTGAGAGGAGGAGGGGGTGGTAGATTGTGAGGGGAGGAGGGGGTGGTAGATTGTGAGGGGAGGAGGGGTGGTAGATTGTGAGGGGAGGAGGGGGTGGTTGATTGTGCAGGAAAGAGGAGGAAGATTGTGAAGGTGAAGGATTGTTTTATACAGATTTGAGTGTTATTGGAAGGGTTGTGGTGAGAGGAGGGCAGTGGGCCTCCTGCTGCAGGCTCCTAGAGTCTCGTGAGGGGCCGGCCAGCATCAGTACGGTGAGCGGTCAGCCTGGTCACTGCCTGTGGCTCACAGGTACACCACATGTGGTGATGTTTTTATCAACTTACACTGTGTGGGTGGGGGTACTCACCTAGTTGTGCTTGTGGGGGTTGAGCTCTGGCTCTTTGGTCCCACCTCTCAACCGTCAATCAACAGGTGTTGATGTGTGTGTGTGTGTGTGTGTGTGTGTGTGTGTGTGTGTGTGTGTGTGTGTGTGTGTGTGTGTGTGTGTGTGTGTGTGTGTGTGCGTGAACGAAAATGGCATAACAGCATTAAATGTTAAGTTGATAGTGTCATTACATTAAGGTGATGGTTATGCAGGCAGGAAAGAAGGACTACCTCCTTCTACTTAACATTGCACGCATGAAAAGGTTCCGTTTACGTAACATTGCACGCATGGAAAAGCAACTAGCTACCTGGTATGCCTTCAAGCTACCCACCCACACACACACACACACACAAACGTTCAAGATCCCTTGAGGATCTTGAATGATCACCACATTCAAGATCCTCAAGGGAATTGACAGGGTTGATAAAGACAGGCTGTTTAACACAAGGGGGCACACGCACTAGGGGACACAGGTGGAAACTGAGTGCCCAAATGAGCCACAGAGATATTAGAAAGAACTTTTTTAGTGTCAGAGTGGTTGACAAATGGAATGCATTAGGAAGTGATGTGGTGGAGGCTGACTCCATACACAGTTTCAAGTGTAGATATGATAGAGCCCAATAGGCGCAGGAACCTGTACACCTGTTGATTGACGGTTGAGAGGCGGGACCAAAGAGCCAGAGCTCAACCCCCGCAAGCACAACTAGGTGAGTACACACTGCGGCTAAAGCAGGTCACCACACACACACACACACACACACACACACACACACACACACACACACACACACACACACACACACACACACACACACAAACGACGCACTAGACTTTACCAAACATTGAAAGTAACTAACTAAAAAGCTTTAAAACACACAAATACAAAACACCCCAAATACGTCACTGCACTTGACAAATTTCAAGAACTGCCGTTGAAACCTTGCAAGGAGACCACCCACAGGACACACACCGTCCAGTTGCCTGCAAAACAAAAGACAAAAAACAAAAAAATGTCAATGAATAAAAAGAATATGAACATATCAGCCTATCACAGAGTCTCACACATCTGAACCCTTCGTATCTGAATCCAGAAGATGTCGAGCAACCAGGGGCCAGATTCACGAAGCAGTTACGCAAGCACTTACGAACCTGTCCATCTTTTCCTCAATCTTTGGCGGCTTTGTTTACAATTATTAAACAGTTAATGAGCTCCGAAGCACCAGGAGGCTGTTTATAACAATAACAACAGTTGATTGGCAAGTTTTCATGCTTGTAAACTGTTTAATAAATGTAAACAAAGCCGTCAAAGATTGAGGAAAGATGTACACGTTCGTAAGTACTTGCGTAACTGCTTGGTGAATCTGGCGTCACGTCTCAGGACCTCCGGGTGGGTTCAGAAATGTTTCTAATTATGGACCATTATTGTTTTTGTTTTTTTTCTGAAAAGGACACGACGATGTGTACAGCGGTGTACGTGCACCGTATCAGGAGGGGCCGAGAGGACGGTAACATCACCGTCGTGGAGAGAAAGGTTAAACAGCACCATTTGAAGAGGATCTGGTACAGTACTCTTACACATTCAGACTAAGCACAGGTCTGAGACCAAATACATTCTGGATGCAGTCGTTCACAGTACCATTGTACCTATAGTGGAGGTATAGATACAATGGTACCTATACCTCCATTATAGGTGGTATAGGTACCATTGTGTGTGTGTGTGTGTGGTTAAAAGCCACACACCACACACACACACCACACACACACACACACCACACACACACACACACACACACCACACAACACACACCACACTTGTGTATGTGTGAAATTTATGTAAGGAATTTACACCAAGTCTTTCACACTCTTAGTGCTTTGTTCAAGGTCTGAGTGTGTGGTTAGGACGAGACTTACGACTCGACGTCTAATCTAATCTAGACGTTTAGATTAGATTAGACGTTAAGATGTTAGTCTCGCACTCGCTCAGACCTAGAACAAAGCACTCAGGAGAGTGCGAAAGGCTTGGTGTAAATTCCTCACATAAATTTCACACATACACAAGTATGTGTGGGTTTTTATCCTATGTTATCATGTCTGTGAGAAGACGTTACCATTACTAATTGTACCTAGTGTAAGGGGTCTTGTGTTGACCTTTTGTGCTGGTTCCGGGGATCAGTACCCCCGCGGCTCGGTCTCTGACCGGGCTTCATGGTTGGTGATCTGGTCAAGCAGTCTGTTAGACGCCGCCGCTAGTGGTGGTGGTGGTGGTGGTGGTGCTGGGAGGTGGGTGGTGGTGGTGGTGGTGGTGGGAGGTGGTGCTAGTAGCGACAATGGTAATGGCAGGTGGTGGTTGGTACTCAGGAAGTGGCTGTGGTTGCGATGGCAGAGGACAAAGGTCATGGCAGTCACACCTGTAATGGTGTCGTTCCCACACCAGACAGGACCACACAACACACACAATACCCCCCCCCAGCTTCCAGCTCCCCGCTCCCCCTCCCCGCTATCTCCTGGTCACCCCAACCTCGCCTGCTTCCGGGGGCCGCGTCGAACGCGGCAACCATGAAATAGGTCACATCCTCAGCATGCATGAAATACGCTGAGAGAGAGAGAGAGAGAGAGAGAGAGAGAGAGAGAGAGAGAGAGAGAGAGAGAGAGAGAGAGAGAGGTCAATGCAATGCGTCCGGCAGTAACGCAGCGCATGTACGCCATGCGGGTCCCTGCCTGCGCCAGACACAAGCCAGTGATGGTCTAATTTTAGCTCGTTCACCGCCAGGGCCAACCACGTCCGTATTTACTGTAACTTAACTCGCGTGAGACCACTTTGATTGCATGGTCAACAGGAAGTATATAATCCTGCAATCCTCGGTATGGTTGCAGGGGGGGGGGGAGGTCACTTGTGGTCTTGCAGGCACGCAACACCTGGATCTGTTCTTATCACTTACGTCTCGCAGTTGAGTGATATGACGGAGTAGCAGTATTGAGTGCAGATTCCATTTCTTTGGATTAGAGGGAAGGAAGATTTACCTGCTTCCCAGTAAGTTGTCTTTCACCAACTCCCCCGAGGCTACAGTATGGCTACTCCTTCCATACAGCATCAGTCCTTTGTACCTTCGGGAGATAAGTCTGGACATACAGATGGAGAGTCCATGGTGGATTGTCTGGGAAAGTGGAGTTATCAGGTGAGTTTAGCCTGCACATTCCGCCATCAGCTACTCAAAGCTGCTCTTTCCAGCACGGCGTCGGCTCGCTTGCCCAGACTTTCCAGTCATTCAGGTAGATTAAGACTTGTTGCCAGATAGCAACTTAACATAGTCGGCTCTTGGGGGGACAGATGCGAGTCTCGTGCCTGAGCAATTCGTCTAGATTTCCCGTGGCGGGTCTTTCAACAGTTAAAAAGCCTGGAGAACAATGAACAGGTGTTCATCGGCGACAGAACAGTCTTGCGTCGGGGAATGGTTGCTGACCTGCTGAATCACAGCCTGACTGAGTCACTGAGCGGTTCTGTTCTCTCCACCAGTCTCTCTTGTACAAAGAAATGGTTTTGTTCTTCGGGGTTTCTCTTGAGGTCATTGAACACATTTGGGAGCCTCTTGATCTACATCTTTTAATTCATGTTAAGAAATTCATTGTTCCCAAAGTTGTATAATGATTTCCAGCAAATGTTTGACCTGTTTGGACAGCTTTGTGTGAACGCCTTTGTTGTGCTCATTGTTCTCTGTTCATTGTTCTCTGTCTCGTTTTCTGGATAAAAGCGTTCACTCTTGTTCACTCTCTAGAGCGACCATAGTAAGGTATACCTCTCATCAAAGGAATATATAATGATAGATGTACCTAACATTACAATTATATATATATATATTATATATATATATATATATATATAATTATATATATATATATATATATATATATATATATATATACACCTAGTAGCCAGAACGCAGTACTTGACCTACTATGCAAGGCCCGATTTGCCTAATAAGCCAAGTTTTCCTGAATTGATATATTTTTCAATTTTTTTTTCTTATGAAATGATAAAGCTATCCATTTCATTATGTATGAGTTATTTTTTTTAATTTAAGTTAAAACTAACATAGATATATGACCGAACCTAACCAACCCTACCTAACCTAACCTATCTTAACCTAACCTAAACTATCACAACTAAGTCAATAATTTATGTTCTTAATATGATATAATAATAATAATTCAAATATACTAATTAGAAACAATTTATTGAAAATAATGAAAATCACTCGGCCTAGTGGGCAAATCGGGTCTTGCATAGTAGGCCGAGAAGTGCGTTCTGGCTACTTGGTACGACATATATATATATATATATATATATATATATATATATATATATATATATATATATATATATATATATATATATTCGGGGAGGTATATATATGCCCCGAGTATATCACCATCCCATCACTACACCTTGAAGCTTCGAGTATACCTCCCTCCCGACAGTATACCTCCCTCCCCACAGTATACTCCCCTCCCCACAGTATACGCCCCTCCCCACAGTATACTCCCCTCCTCACAGTATACTCCCCTCCCACAGTATACTCCCCTCCCCACAGTATACTCCCCTCCCCACAGTATACTCCCCTCCCCACAGTATACTCCCCTCCCCACAGTATAACCCTACTAACTGAAACAGGTCATTTCAATAACCGGCCAAAAATATATTCGGTTCTGTCAATAATTCGAATCGTTTTGAAACGCGACGAATCACGATACAGTGAGGGTACAGTGTGTGGCGGTACAGTGAGGATACAGTGTGTGACGGTACAGTGAGGATACAGTGTGTGACGGTACAGTGAGTGTACAGTGTGTGACGGTACAGTGAGGATACTGTTTGTGGCGGTACAGTGAGGGTACAGAATGTGTCGGTACAGTGTGGGTACAGTGTGTGACGGTACAGTGAGGGTACAGTGTGTGGCGGTACAGTGAGGGTACAGTGTGTGGCGGTACAGTGAGGGTACAGTGTGTGGCGGTACAGTGAGGGTACAGAATGTGGCAGTACAGTGAGAGGTACAGTGACAGGGCATTGTAATAGAGGTCACCGTAGACTGGCCTCAGGCGGTCACAGCTTTCTGCTGTCCGTATATTGCAAGTCACTTGCTCTCACACTCCCTGCCACACTCTCACACTGTCTGCCACACTCTCACACTCCCTGGCACACTCTCACACTCCATGGCACACTCTCACACTGTCTGACACTGTCTGACACTCTCACACTCCCTGGCACACACTCACACTCCATGGCACACTCTCACACTGTCTGACACTCTCACACTCCCTGACACTCTCACACTGTCTGCCACACTCTCACACTGTCTGACACACTCTCACACTGTCTGACACACTCTCACACTGTCTGCCACACTCTCACACTGCCTGACACACTCTCACACTGTCTGACACACTCTCACACTGCCTGCCTCTCTCTCACACTGTCTGACACACTCTCACACTGTCTGACACACTCTCACACTGTCTGACACACTCCCACACTGCCTGCCACACTCTCACACTGCCTGACACACACTCACACTGCCTGCCACACACTGATTGCATCATTCCAAATGTAGATATGATAGAGCCCAATAGGCTCAGGAATCTATACATCAGTTAATTTGACGGTTGAGAGGCGGGACCAAAGCGCCGAAGTTCAACCCCTGCAAGCACAACTAGGTGAATACAAGTAGGGTGAGTAGTTACGCCTAGTCAAGCAGCAGATAGTATTGGGACCTTTCCTCGTGGTATGTGACAACTCTAGTAAGCTCTATTTAGACTGAAATAACAATCTAACATCAGGGTTAGAGTCCAGCGACACAGGACCCTCCAGGCGCCAGATTCACGAAGCAATTACGCAAGCACTTACGAACCTGTACATCTTTTCTCATTCTTTGGCGGCTTTGTTTACAAATTATTAAACAGTTAATGTGCTCCGTAGCACCAGAAGGCTGTTTATAACAATAACAACAGTTGATTGGCTAGTTTTCGTGCTTGTAAACTGTTTAATAAATGTAACTAAAGCCGTCAAAGATTGTGGAAAGATGTACACGTTCGTAAGTACCTGCGTAACTACTTCGTGAATCTGGGCCCCCTAGAAGAGTGAGAACCACCTTGAAGAATGGTCCGACATGTGGTGGAAAATGTTCAATTCCAGTTGATGCCAAAGTAATGAGGATGTCGAGGAGGATAAAAGGAGCCGGCGAGGGGTCACCAGCTGAGAGATGAAGGTCTCCGGGGCTCGGGAAAGGAACATGACTCTGGGTAAGGCATTAGACCAATTTTGGGCGGCCACGGGGCGCTATTATGGAGGCTTCGTCTCCTTCAGTATCCAAGTTGCAGGAAGTTCAAAGACTGGTCTCAGGGTTGAGGCACAAGTTTGGTAACTTGAGTCAAGTTAGTGAACTTTACGTTACTTGAGGAGAGGTGAAATAGGGGGATACGTGAAAACAACATATAAAATACTTGGGGGAAATCTTAGGCTAGAAGCATTCCAACTTTGTTTTACGACAGAGAAAAAGTGGAATGAAATATTTCAAACGAAACACTTCTATGGTGCAAGTAACTATAAATCAGTAAGCACAGAGGTTGT